>QLTV01002492.1:997227-1013206 GCA_003457575.1 Thermophis baileyi
ATAGATATAGATATAGATATAGATATAGATATAGATATAGATATAGATATAGATATACACACACACACACACACACACACACACATACACATACATACACCATTCCAGAGATTTTGGAATCAGTGGGAACACATGTATGCAGGATGAAAACCAATATACCCTACTTCAACAATGTTGCCTTCTAGTCATTTAGGAAGGCAAAGTCCAAGTCGAACAAACAGACAATTCCCTTTTAAGCTAAGTCACAAGAAGGGATGCCCCTTTCCATCTGATGGGGATAGCTTTTATTTCTTTCTTCAGAAATTATATTAGTTAAATATAATTTAACTAATAATATTAGTTAAATATGTTTATATTAGTTAAATACGTAGAGCTATTTTGATTTAGCCTTACAAGCTAATTGGCAATTTCAAAGATATGGTGATGCTCAGCTTGCTAAACAAAAATTACTGCTATGTGAAATCACAATGGCTGAAGCAATATAGCCATTTTAAAAAAAGTTATACTTGAGAGTGCATGCATTTTAGTCATGTCACTCAGAGAAAATGAATTGCTATTTGGATTTTATAGAAGTAGCCCCTTAAATTAAAATCCACAGGTCTATTTAAAAAAACAAAAACAAAAAACAGGATTATGTCTTTTTCTGGCCTAAGGACTATTGAACATTTGGTTACTTTTTAATTTAATTTTAATGTAAGAGTCCCTTGGTCTTTTAGCTGCACATAATAACTGCCTTATAATCCACAATGGAGAAGACAGTAATTGTACAGTAGTCTGAATTGTGACAAAATATTAGGAAGAAAAGAAACACGAATCATATGAAAATTCTATATCTTCATATTATCTTTTATGGCATGTTTATGAAATAACCAAGTCATATAATTTGTAATGATAATTAAAGTCAGTTAAATGTCAACTTTTCCCTATCTATCATGTGGAAGGTTTTCCAACATGTATGGAATGTACTTTGCGAACATAATAACTTCTAGGCTTGTATTCCTGGAGAATGGCTGAATCCAAGCAAGTCCATACATTAAAATTAACACACGCTACATGCTCTTTGTAATTAACCTGTTACCACAAGAAATGGAAAATACAATCCCATCTTGTGAGGTATGGCTCATGCCTTTCTCCCAAATAGTTACCTCAGGCACAGCTGGTGATGTTACTTTTATAAATTCATTGGATGGAAGAGTAGATTCTTCTGCTAATACTTTAGATTGCTGTTGTTCATATTGTGCTGAAAAGGAACCACAACTCATTTAATACAAGTGGTTATTTATTTGAACCATAGCAATTTCAAATTAGTTCTTCCACTTTCTATTTCAGAATATTTTTAAACGTGTTATTTAATATACCTTTATCAATAACTCAACTACTGATTTATTTGATACTCCAAGAGATACTGTATGTTGGATGGCTGTGTGTCTGTGTGCTTGTGTGTATAGATGATATACAAAATTTTCACTATTTCTGTACACAACTCAGAATCAATACTGAAATATTTGAAACGGAAACTGCAAAATATGGTGAAAATGAATCGCCTTGGCTCCTAGCTGTGGACTTCTTATAGGTTCTCAGCTTTATATTAGCATCCTTCTGTTCAAACTTTCCATATGAGATATTTGAAAAACTGATGTTTATGACTGTCACTTACTACAAATTTATAAATGGATATTTCATAGGTGGACTTTTGCATAGGGTGCCCTCTGCTGTGGAAATTAATTCTAACATCAGGGGCACAATTCTCAATGATACAAGGCATGGCAAGGGAAGACATGGGCAGACTGAAGATTGTAGAGGAACAGATTGCTGTCTGCATTTGTGATCAACTGGCTTGCTCACATTTGGTTAAAAATAAAATGTTCTAATATTGTAGAGATTAAGAAGCCAGTTTTTGTGGTCGGAGATAGTTGCTGTCCTGTTTTCTGCATAGCCTTTGCTCCTTCCCATGATGAAGAAAGACAATAAATTACACAACCAATGAAAATACATATAAAATTGCTTAAATTAAATTTATCATATAAAATATTTATATAATTAAACTATTGATTTAATTAACATAAATCAGCATAAGAAAAATATATGGTTGCTTTGGTTTTAGATAGCAAATACACATCAAAGTAAGTACAGTTTTCAGAGTATCACACAGGGCCACTGAGTCTAATTATTTTCTGTTATGGAAGGGGAAAAAAGACGAATCCCTCTTCTGAAGATGCTTGAGATCTCTGATTCTTTTTTTAAACAAGCAGATTATATATGCTGTCTCCAGGTTTTAGACAAAATCAATACTCATAGGGGTACATGAGCAGTTTCGATTAGAAGGAACACAGAATGAACCCTCAGAATGAATAAATCAAGGTTGTTTTATCTAGCTCACTGTAGAGTATTCTTGTTTCTTGGTCAATATATTTTATTTTCAGATTATTGACACATTTAGTTCTGATATGTAACATGTGTTATAATACATTAAGTCACAGAATAGCAGATTTCAGATACTTGATTTAAGCCCCCACAGGTATCACATACTAGGCAAAATCATGATACATACTTTCTCCAACCACATAATTGGCTGGAAAATAGCCTTGTTGTCCATTCGCCAGACTGCCAAACCACCAGTTATCATTATCTTTGTACAACACTTGGATAATGTCATTGCAGTGGATGGTTAGCTCATCTGATCGATGTGCTGTGTAGTCATAAAGAGCCACTACCTAAAAGAGAGATAACACCACCACAGCTTTATCACAACTCTACCACAGGGCAACATTCATTTCCTCCAATAGAGAAGTTGCTGCAACCCAAGTGAGATTTGGGCAAAAACTCAGTCTGTCTCAGGTTTTAGGGCTGGTGGGAACGCAGCAGGAGAAGTCAGATAAAGAGGTTGTGGGATTCTAGAAAGAGTTAAGAACATTAAAGGCAGTAAGATTAGCTTTCATGAAAAGGGGAAAAAAAACCTCTCTGAAACTGCAGCAGCTGTTAGTTTTATAAGCAAATAAAGTTTGATAGATTTTGTTTCTTAGAATTCTTAACAGCCCTTTTCAGAACCTGCTTTATTTGTGAGCTGGCTGTTATGGAAGTGCACAACGAAAGAACATACTGGCAAGAAAATCTCATCAAATTCATGGACTGCTAAGCTGTAATGAATTTCTGCCTCGATTCATTTTGAACGTGCCTGTATAGTAGATCATTTTCTATACAATGGATCTTTTTATTCTACACTATTGGCCTTCCAATACTCTTACTATTTTAGGGGATCTCTTCTGCACTGTGTAGACTACTATCCCCGTCTTATGCATATCCACTGCAGAACCTATATCTCATTTCCCCCTGGCAATAATTTATCACTCCCTCCCCTAATTTTCATAGATAAATTATTAAGAGAATTAAAAGAAGGGTGAAATACTGCTTCATCCCATTCAAGTGAACAGAGTTCCTTCACAGAAGATATGCTTAAGATGGAAACATTATGTTTGGCTACTTATCTTTAAAAAAATATATATGAAAGAGCAGGTAAAGTTTCCTGAAATGCACTTTGGGTCCTTTCTGCTTTCTCATGCCCAGTACTGATTTCTGGTGCTGCCCACTGGCTTGTTGCTGAAGGAAAGTAGTCTACAGAGTGAGTGGGGAGACCATTATTGTCTGTTCCATTTCAAAATGAAAGCATGCTATACAAAGCATTGGATTCTTATTCAGCCAAGCCATCATTTATTTAATAAAAGTTTACTGCATGAGTGCAAATGGTTGGATTTGCACTAAGGAAAACAATGGTTTATAATTTTATATTCTGAATATATATATATTGTCTGTTTATTGTTATATGGTATTCTTCAACTTTCTGATTAGTCCTCAACCTTCTAATAAGAGAGACCAGGGACTCAGTCTTCATTCTACATTTATGCTAAATGACCAGAACACGAACTAATTTTTAAATACATTCAATATCTAAGATGCTATGAATTATTGGTAAAAAACAATGAACAATTGATCCTAATTAACTTTAAATGGATAAATCTTTGGTGCCCTATGAGCTTATTAGTTTGCTTGTATCTAGATGCTCCAGACTAGGTAATGTTATCAATGATGATGATGTTACCTAGGTGGGTAATTAAACATCTGCAAGCAAGCAAGCCACCAAACTCAGAGAGCACCAAGGACTCCACAGTTCAACTCGGAGCATCATATTTCTCTTCTATTGTAAGTGTAAATAATTACACTTACACTTTAAAAAAAATTATTTTTTTAACAAAATAAGTATTAAATGATTATTTTTTAATGTAATACCATATATGGTTTACTTACAAAGGACACTTGTTACTTCAGAAATTGATTATAATTACTTAAAGCAATTGCAAATATTGTACATATGTTCCTGAATAGTTGCATCTCTTAGTGCCTTCAGGTATTTTAGCTCAATTTAAACAAGCACTGATTAAAGTTTTGATTTTTTTTAAAAAGGTAGCTACAATGTTAAACTAATGTATATGGTTGATTTCCTTATTAACTCACTCCCAGCAAGTCACATCTGTCTGAGAAGCAACTAAAACAAACAAGCAACCCTTCACTCTATAAAACACACTGTAAGATCCCCAGGGGACCAGCTTGTACATAAATCATTAGAGTTATCCCTTATGCAGAGATCAGGGGTAGGTTCCACTTACCTTCCCTACCGGTTTGCATCGCGATGGAAGTGCGCGTTTTGTCACATCGCACAAAAGACCCGGAAATCACCCTCTGAGCATGCGCAGAAGCCTTTGCTCATACGCAGAGGTTTTTTTGCAAGCCGTAGCGACCAGAGGACCGGTTCGGGAGTGTGGACCGGCGGTCATCACTGCCGGTTCTGTGAGCGGTGGTAAATTTCCGCTACCGGTACTAAGGAACCGGTCTGAACCAGCCCGAACCGGCAGCAACCCACCACTGGCAGAGATATGCAGTTACCACATCTCTGCAAACTTGCATTCATTTAAAGATTAAGTGCTCAGAAAATCTAACAAAGTGCTTGAAACAAAAATGAATAGCTATTCCAGCAAATATTCAACCAGGTAACCTACACAGCTTAGTCTCCACCCATCAGGGCTTACAAGACATTTCCATAATGATTAGACACTTATTCTAAATTATTTATATAAAATAAGAGCATCAGCCTTTTGAAAAAAACAACAACTGTGAACTCTTTTTATGAACTGCTGAGTAATACAAAATTTCCTATTATTTCTAATGGATAAATGTCAAAGATATTTGTTCCATTCAGGAACAAGTTTTTCATTAGCATGCTTCTTTCATTTAAAAATGCACATTTTGGGTATCAGCCAATACAATCAATTTGGAAATGTGGATCACTATTTTTATAGCACAATTATACAATTTAGTATAATCTGATAAATCTTCTTTTAAAATGGTAAAAACCATTTGGTGATATAACAATCAACATTAGTACTCTTCCATAAATGTTCACTACAAGCTACAGGTCCTGTTTGCCTCTTGGCTAAAGTTTTTAAAAAGTGACAGTTGCTTCTTTGTGTTGACAAAATAATCAATGATATAATGGCCTAAAATAAGTAAAGAAATATATCGTCTTGGTTTGGATTGATGTGGGCCAATATATGTCTAAAAGAAATTTAGGAGAATTAATTAAAGTGTTGATGCTTAACAATTGAAAAATCAATATACTGTACAATGCAATAAAGAGATGAAGCACTTACTGTTTCCTGGACACAGATTGAATTAGCATCTCCTCCAACATATGATGAAGCTGTAAAATTAGTGTTCTACAAAAAAATTATTTAATATTGACAAATTACTAAAAGATCATATTTTAGTTTAGATAATATCTATATATCAACCTATGCATGTAAATGGGGTCAAGAGTATTAGCAGCATCCTACTTACAGTTTCCTGCCTTGTCACTAATTTCCACCAAATCATTTAATGATTGCAATCTATAAAGCCTTTCATGGCACGAGGCCCTTTATTGAAGGAACCATCTTTCTCCTGATTTGACAGAATCGGCATGTTTCAGATTCCATCTATCAAGGAATGCCATCTGATGGATCCAGGAGGTGTGCTTTCTCTGACATGGCATCTGCCCGATGGTATCGCATCCCCCCAGAGAACAGAATAGCCCTGATCCTGCCCTCTTTTAGGTGAGTCTCAAAGACCCAGTTCATCCTCCAGATATTAGGCTAGAACACTACGTGTTTGTTTTGTTGATTTAGTGTTTCTTGTTTTCCTTTCAGCCATTGATTCTCCTTTTTTATTGTTTAGACTGTTGTTTGAAAAACACTTTTTAAAATGTTTTTAGCCTGTATGCCTCCCAGAGTGGATGGCCTATAAATATGGCAAATAAACACCCTTAGCTAGGTTCTTGTATTGGAAGCAATAGGAAAAAGTTACACAATGTTTGCTCTACAACTACTCCTTCATTTCTAAACAAAAACTGGTTTTGGGTGTAAACACACACAGATTTGTCACAAATACATCTACAACAGCCCTAGACCACAGAACCATCTGATTTACCACATTATCATCTCAAAGCTGCCATGGCAAGAAAAATTAAGAGCCTCTTCTTTGCTCTTTCCATAATACAAATATTTGCAGAACGGCAACATTGCAGAGGCAGTGAATTTTACCCAAAGGGAAGGAGTGACTCTTGTTACTCTGGGATGAGTCAATGTGATGATTATTACTGCTATTCTCATTATAATTCTTTTTAAAAAGATGATAGTTCTGAGCTCTCCAAAAAGATCCATCAAACAACCATGAGCTGAGGTAAGCTTTAGGAAATAACAGATTTAAAGCTTCAGCATGCCTTGGGATATTTTGAATGCACCCAGATGTTGTGTTAAAGGGTTATTAAAATGTGGCTCCAAAGGGCTTCCTCTTAAAGGAATATGTGCTTTCCTGCCCAACATTGTACTCAGAAAGAAGTATGGACTCCATTGTAATGGATTAAAATCTGCCTCAAATCTCAGGCAAAATCTTGTATTGGAGGATATAAAAGACATGTACAGGTTTGCATGCCATTGTGAATATGGGCCATTTTGTCTTAAGTTATATTGAGCAGAATTCCCTTCACTTGGATCTCATGTGAAGCTTTGCTCCACACATTTAATCTTTCATACATTTGTTCAATGTACAGGGATGGGCAACCTGTAGACTTCAATGCTCATAAGTCCCATCCCCCATCACCAAATGGCAGGGGATCTGTTCTCCATAGGACAGGAAATGAACAAATAGTTATAATATCTATATATTTTTAAAGTTACTTTTGTTAGTATTGGATGAAAACTACAATCCAATCTGAATGGATGCAGCAGGCTGGTGCATGCCATTTTCACATTTTGTGGTTTTATGCAAGGGAAGCCTTTAAAATTTGAGCCTGCAGAAATAAATAAATATTTCTTATGGCTTTTGGGAGAAATTTGTATGAAAATGTCACACACTGCAAAAATAGCCTCTAAGTAATTTACAACATTTTGGGAGAATATAGGAAATTATTCTGAACAAAAAGCAGTTTAGTAGAAGATATTCAGATTCAAATCAACATTTACTTCAGTTGGGAATTACCAGAACTGAAGTGCAACACATCTGGAAGATTTATTGGGGGGGGGGGAATCTTGGGTCTACACTTAAATGTAAACAAAAAACAACAAAAATATATTTCAGCATTGTTTTCATTGAGATGCTAACATGTATGTTACTGACAATGCTGCACAAGTTTTTATTGTAATGGATATCATGATAGGTAATTGATATTTTTATTTCCCAATCTTTATATCAGCCAATTGTTAAAGCAAATTTTAAGGTATGTTGTACAAATGCCTAGGTTTTGCTTTTCTTTTGCAAATTTCTTCTTGGTAATTTTTCTTACATACATGCTGGTATTTTGTTGCTTTACCCCTCACTGTTATAAGTGTTGCTTGCTTCTCATATTACAGTACTGTATATAGAGTTTTGTATCATTTTGATGTGTTAGCTTCACCGCTAATGGACAAGTCCATAAGACTGTGTATATTGGTACATATATAGTGTGATGAAAAGGTAATTATGTAGCAATTTTTAGGGAGAAAATTCAAGGGAAGACATTTAATTTACTTCAGTATAAAAAAAATTCAAATACTTCAAAATCAGCTACTCCCATCTTTTCTTTCTTTTCCTTTATTATCCTGATTAAGAGTTTAAAAATTCCAAAAACATGCAATCTTTTAAGTTTTTAACTTATTCTAAAATAAGTTTGTTTTTTCTGGTTTGGAGATGGCAAAAAGTGTGCCTGAAGGTCTAGATGGAGCTAGATGTAATTGCTAATATTAAATTGTTTCTTCTCCTTTCTTGAGGGCATTTACTAAACTGAACAAAACATCATTGGGGCAAGGAAGGGCTGAACTCAATCTGAGGTAGTAATGTGTAATTCCACCTATGTTTATTATTGAATGTGTTTGCACAACATGCAGTCTGGTGTGAACTACATGTAAATAACTCACCAGGTGATCTTAGCTTGAACTAAAGGAACTCAGGGCTGCCCAGTTATTGGGACTAGTCATTATTGTCCGCTCCAAGTCTCTTTGCTTCAAGAGTATAAAATGGCATCAGTTAATATATACAAAAGTGCTTAAATTTAACTAAGGCATTACCCCTTAGGATATAATCCTGACAAAGAAAGGCTTAATAGCTACCTATGTCTGCAGCTTCCCTGTTGCTCAGCAAACTGAACTGTTTGGAGTAACAGCTACACTGTTGATAAACCAGCAAACCACAGTATGCCATGCCATATGGTTCCAAAGTGATGGATAAGAGGGTTACCATGATTAGTTCTCAATATGGCTCAGCTTGTCATATGAATATACTCATTATAACCTCTGCAGTTAATAAAATAACTTGACATGAGAGTCAGCTGAATTGATTAAGGTTATGTTTCATGCTGAACAGTGCAGTGAAAAAAAAGATCCAAGTTATGAGAAAAAGACATTTGATGCAAAATACTGTGGAATGTGACATTTCCTAAATACTCTTCTGCTCGGAATACTCCTGCTTGTAAAGGTGGAGAAATGCATCCAACATTGATTGTCCCTTGCCTCTGCCAGTGTCCCTATTCTAAAAGTTTGAAAAAAAAATAATGAAAACCAGTTTGGTCTAGTGGTTAAGGCATCAGACTAGAAACCAGGAGAATGTGAGTTCTAGTCCTGCCTTAGGTATGAAAGTTGGCTGGATGACTTTGGACCAGTCATTCTCTCTCACATTAACCCACCTCACAGGGTTGAAGGAAGAAGAAGTATTAGGTATGTTTGTTGTCTTGAGTTATTTATAAAAACAATAAAGGTGGGATAAAAAAATAAAACAAAAAATAAAAGGGATCCTTGATATTCCGAACCAGTATGGGAAGCATAAAGGACTGCAGGAGGACGAAGGCTCTTTATGGAATCAGAAGCCTTACCAATACTGTAGATTTATACTGGAACGGCCCAATTTGAAACAGAAAGGAGAAAAAGTGGCAGTAATTCAAATGTTAAGAAATAACAAAACTCTGGTCTATTATATAATATGAATCATTAAATTACTATAAGGGGTACTGCTGCTGCTTTCCTGAGTTTTCAGATAACTGTGATCCTTATTTGATTATAGTCTTTCAAAGATTTAATGAGCATGGGAATCTATAATCTGCCTAGACGAAGAGCTGTGCCAGACTGTACTTTATTGAAATCTGTAATGTACAAACATATGTATATGAAATGCAAACACAGCTGCTGTAACAAAGCTTATAGGAATTTCATTTTTAAAAAAAGATGAATTGAAAAGCAGATTAAATAATTCAACAGCTAAAATTAGTCAGGCTGTACAACTATTTCAATCCGTTTTTCTTTAATCAGAAAACATCCTTTTGACTTTAAAAGATGTTAATTTGCATACTATTAGAAGAAAAATCAGACCACTTCAATTAAAAAGAAAAAAGTAATAAATAGCATAATGGATTTCTGCTCTGATGTATCTGATGAGAACTGCTGCTGTACAGTTTTGTGGACCACTGTAGCTCAATACAGAACAATTTCACCCCAAAAAAACCCAGTTTATAAATCTAAACCATGCTTTAATCCAGGATTCCAGAAAGTCAATTAAACATTGCATATGGACATACTGACTTTCAGCTACAATCGTTTATTTATACAAGAATTATATGAAGGATAAAGTCAAGGATAAGCAGAGTTATAGAAAAAAATTAACCATCACATAGTATCTATGGCATTTCTGGTTTGCAAAGGAATACTATATAGTAGCCAACATCCAGGGGAAACTTAATTAATTAATTTTAGAAATTTATAAGGCTGCCCCACTTGAAAAGACAATCAAACATGCTTTATAAAGTGCTCCAAGTTGTAAATCAATTTAAATTATTTTATACCCAACTAGGGCTTTGATCAAACTGCTGCAACTGTAATCTTTTGTTTTCATAACCGCCTAAAAAAAAAAATAGGGATGTTTATATACAAATTCATGTTCTTTTTTTCTTCCTGCTGGATTGGTTGTTGTGTTTTCTTTTACCATTTGCCACCTGGACCTCTTTTAATAAGCTCCCTTCTAGAGAAACCAGGTTTAAACCACCGACAGATACTTCTTTAAAAATTAATTTAATTTTCTTTTCTTTTCCATTCTCCTTTTTATTTTTAATGCTTAACCCAAGATAGTAATTTTAAACTACTAGCATGCTTGTGTATCATGCTTGTGACAACAATCTTATCTTTTTTACACCCTACCTATCTATAGCTGAAAGACTAGCTATTTAACAAAAACCTCCAGAGAGAACTCAGTTGTAGTTTAAACCTGCTACTTTTAAAAATCTCAGATCAAGTCTTGGGGGACAGAGATTGTAAAACAAGAAATGGCAATATAAGAAAAACTGATGGATCAGGGAGACAACTGTCAGACTTCTTCTAGTTAGACTTCTTCCTATGGTTATTCAAGATTGCTACAAATGCTCAATCCATAAGAAATTAAAGTATTTTTTGCAAGTTTGAATGAGTCTTGGCAATGGTATGTAATGAGAGATAATGAAGTTTTCCAGAATTTTCAAAGAACCTTCATATTTTCCTTGCTTTTCAGGTGAGAAAAAAATCCAACAAAGGAAACCTAAAAATTTGAACATCACCTAATAACCTGTTGCAAATAAAAAAAATGAATGTTTCTTTCTTTTTTAAATCAGTCTCCTTATGGTTTCTCCAAACACTAACAACAACAAAAGCAGCTGTGCTTAAGTTAATAAACTAGCAAAAATTAAATTCTCATCTCAAACTGCAGTTAACATGCCAGTTAAAATTTTCCTTTTTGACATATTCTCCACACGTCTGTATTTTGTTTTAAAGTGAAGATGGAGAATTTGCCATCACTGTTTATCTAATTAAAATGAATTACAGGGAGAGAGAATATTGTATTGTTCATTCTTTGGTTTTGTTATTATGGAAAGCAGACAGCTTTTCTGGAGGGAAATCTTTGTAATCGAAGGCAAGTGGAAGAAAGCTTTTGTTCAGTGGTAATCTTTGAAGATTATTTTGGTAAAGTTTAATATTTTTTTTCCTGCAGAAAGGAGGTAAAATTCTACTTCTTACCAAGTGTAGTCCGGCTGATGGTGTTTGGCTGAAAGCATTTCCTATTGGGATGAAGCTGCCTGTGAAAAGATAAAACGGTGAAATTTTTGCTTGTTATCTCCTTACTGTTAAATCAATGCTTTTATTTTAAAAAAAAACACCAACACTTGAGAGTGAGCCATTACACAAAATCTTAAATAAAAACCATCTGCTTTCACTCCCATCTCTACTTACTTCAGTCAGGAACAGTCGGAGAGTTTATCTAATAGACCTGACACAAGGTTAGCTAATCCAGTATTTCCATTCAAATGATTTGGGGAAATGGCACAAGAAAATCCCCACGTAGTATTACTTTAAAATATCGCTGCTTTTCCTTGTTGCTGAATTCATCAGTCATCATTTCTTGTTTGGTCCAGTAGGAATTTACTCTACATCAAGATTGCACTGGAGCACTCATTTTATCTTAAAGAACAGATATAAGCAATTCAATGTATTCTCTTTGATCATATGACATCCTTGCTCCATTTGTCTTGCTTTTTAATTCCAGCCATGTAGAATACATTGCTCATATAATAGCCTTTTACATTTATTATTCTAGTGGCTACTAAGCTCACAAACCTTTTCAATAAGGCAGGGTGCTTTTTTTTTTTCCTTTTGCAACTGGCAAATATATATCTCTAAGGAAGAAGGCACACTTAAAGAAACATTTTTTAAAAATGGAGAAACTTTTGTCCCAAAATAATTTCTTTTCTGTGAGACCCGGAAAAACTATTGTGCAGTGATTTATGTTGACAAAGGACTGTCAAAGAACCGGATTCAATAGTGTAAGTGCCCTGAGGAGAATAGATACATTAATCTCAGTAGTGGAGATAATAATGAGAGACCAAAAAAACCCCAACAACACATATTGTCAGGAGCAACATTCCCCAATCTGGTGCCCTCCAAATTGCTTATTTGCAATCATGAATGTGCCTCGTGATTCTAACTAGCTAATTGTGTGTCTTAAAAGTACTTTTCCAAAAGGCAACTTGGACTTTTTTTTTCTTTTGAAAACATTTCGCTACTCATCCAAGAAGCTTCTTCAGTTCCCTGAAGAAGCTTCTTGGAGAAGAAGGGAAATATTTTCAAAGGAAAAAAAAACCAAGAAAGTCCAGTTGCTTTTTGGAAAAAGGCCCTTCGAGACAACCATGACTTGGATGATTGAGAATCCCCATAGACCAGAGGTGTCAAACTGGTGGCCTGCAGGCCGGATGCATCACGTGGAGGCCACGCCCACCCCAGCTCCGCGAAGGGAAGTCACGAAACATCACGTGATGGCAACATGATGCCTCGAGTTTGACACCCATGCCATAGACATCCAGCTAACTGTGTAAAACAATGTAAACACAATAATCAATAAAATATTGAAATTCACTACTCAACTCCCCCCCCCCAAGAATACTAATTTGACAGCCTGCCTATATATCAGCAGGGAGGGGGCTTTGGGAAAGTATCATTCTCCAGGCACCCAGTTCCCTCTCTCAGGAAGTGACAACCGACAAAGATTCCCTTGTGCAAGCAGATAGTTTAAAAGGTAGTGAAGATCCAAGCCATACTGTATACGTTTTATGGGTTAAAACCAGCAACTTGAACTTGGCCTGGAACTTTGCTGGCAACTCGTTCAGCTCCCACAGCAAAGGTGTTATTATGGTAAATAGGTTGGCACCTGTCCATAGATAAGCAACCATCTTTCATGCTAGCTGCTACTTCTGGGTTATTTTTAAAGGATGTTCCCAAGTACTGCAGTAGTTTAACAAGAGGGTAGTAACAAGGGCATGAGCCACAGTCTCAAGGGCCTCTTGGTCCAGGAAAGGTCACAACTGCAGAGTAGCAGAACTTGGGATAATCACGTCTCTGACGTTTTGCTTTAGTTAAAAACTCTAAATAATTGTTCCTTTAAACTGGGGCCGTAGTGCTCAGTTCTAAAATAAAACCCAATAGCAACTGAAACAACTTAGTGTAAAGTCATGAGAGTTAAAGGTTTAGCACATTCAGATAGCATCTGGTTGGGAAAGATACAATAAGCTTAACAATTAAAACAATCAAATAACTAAACACTTTAATACTAATCAATATCCAACAGATCAAAGAGAAAATATAATAAACAGTGTTGCCTGAACATGAAGGCCAAGAGTTTTACCGTGTACTCTACCAATGGAAAGTGCTGCTTTGGGGTCTCATTCTATATCAGGGGTGTCAAACTGGTGGCCCGTGGGCTGGATGCATCACGCGCAGGCCATGCCCAGCTCCATGAAGGGGAAGAACATCACGGAATGTTGTGACGGCAACGTGACGCGGCGAGTTTGACCTGTGTTTTATATAGATTCATATTCCATGAGTTTTACACTAGCCTATTGTAATGGCTGTAGTATAGAGTCAGGCCAGCTGATGCCTATAATGTTTTGGATTTTAATTCTACCAGCCCCAGCCAATTTGGGAACAGATCCTGGGAGCTAAAGTTCAAAATATCTGTAGGGTAGCAGCTTGCTTACCATGCAATGGTGTCGAAGTACAAACATAATAAGAGATAGTGATTTAGACATACAGGTTTCAATCTGCCCTATGGTTTCTTTTCTTCACCCAATGATCAGAAATTAACAGATCAGATGGGAATATTTCACCATTGCTGTTTAATACTTTAATGTTTAGACTATCATATTCATTCTCTCCTTTCAGGATATCATGCCTTGTTCATGATGGTCTTTTCATCAAGCACAATCAGCAGTTTCAGCAGGTAGGCAGCTCAGATATAACTGAGTGGATAGTACACTGGTGTGTTATTAAATGGATATTATGAAACAAAACATAAAATCCTGAGTTAAAAAATAGAATCTACTGATTAAAAAAACCCCTGCAAACAAAGCAAGGCAAAACCTCAGACAAATTTATTTTAAAGTAGTTTCCCGTTCATTCAAATCTACATTCAGGTAGCCCTATATTCAGTAATTTGGTATTTGCTAACATCTGTATGGACATCCTTCAATTAAACTGTGGGTGATATCAGCTCATTAGTTGCCTCGTTTCTCAACTGGTAGGAGTTTTTAGGTTGAGATTATTCAGGTGCACTGGCAGGGATCCATGGGAAAGCTTGCATCTGCATTTTGCCTACCTAAGCCAGTGGTATTAGTCACCCTCATAAGAAATTTCCTCACAAATATTTTAAGATTTATACTGGAAGATATATATGTAATTACATGGCATCACCTCAAAGAACTAACTTGCCCACAGACTTACAAATTCATCATGGGAGTAGCTTCAACATTAGCAAGGCAATATATATTCTAGATATTAGGTTTTCTATCATATATGTTGCTTGATATACATGTTGGTCGATTTGCCATGGCTATCTTACCGTGGGACAACTCACCATGGGAAAACTTACCGTGGACAATTTCTTGCAGGATAGCTCAATGTGATAAATGTTATCGGCCACTATTTCTTTGACATTATTTTCATTTTTTGTCAATGGAAATAATGTCAAAGAAACAGTGGTGGATAACATTTTATCATGTTGAGTTATCCTGCACGGAATTGTCTGCGGCGAGTTATCCCACAGCAAGTTGGCCACAGAGAGTTGTCCTGTGGCTAGTTGGCCGCAGCGAGATGGCCCTGACAAGTTGTCCTAGACCCCAATAAAACAGAGGCTTGTCCACTCTAAAGTTTCTACACCAAAACATAAGAAGCATAATGTAGTGTATGCAGTACAGTGATGTACCATAATGTTCACCACAGGGAAGATAGATGTTTTGAGAGAGGAGTGAAGGAATCCATTTATGCTAAAGTGAACATCTTCCCTCAATTGTTGCACACCTTAGACCCAACCTGTTCCCCATTTTTTAATGCTACTCTTGCAGGAAAATCAAGACTTCACAGGTTCACTAGGAAGGTCACAAGTCAACAACCCAACTAAGAGAAGGATTTAGAGCAAGGATCCCTTAATGACTCTCTGCTTATCACCTAACGAGTCTATTCAGATTAGGTGAGAAATGAAACCACCTTGGAGGAAATATATGGGGTCTCCCTAGCTAATCTTCTCAGACTGAAGATGCTACTTGAATAAGCAGTGAAACATTTCAAAGAAAAGAAGTCCAGTTGCCATAACTCAACTTCCTGTCTAGTTGGAGAGCTATTTTTATGGTTTAAGCATAAGTTTATTTGCGATGGTGGTGAATATCTATAGCTCGGGTGTAGGATGAGGGTGGAGATTCGTTCTCCAAGCTTGTGGGTTGGTTTCCGAACGTTTCGTTACCAGGCTAGGTAACATTTTCAGTGGAGTTTAGGGGATGCTAGTGTCAGTGTTCTGTTTATAGGGTCTTAGGTGTGGGTATGTCAAGTGAAGGTCTTGTGACAGGTCTTGTGCTGAGTCA
>QLTV01002492.1:1013342-1023441 GCA_003457575.1 Thermophis baileyi
GTAACATCTTCAGTGGAGTTTAAACTCCGCTGAAGATGTTACCTAGTCTGGTAATGAAACGTTTGGAAACCAACCCACAAGCTTGGAGAATGAATCTCCACCCTCATAAGTTTATTTATGTATACACATGACAAAGGCAAGGATATAAAAGCATGATTGATTTGATTGTTTATTATGAAAGATTACAATAAAAGATAGAATTTTTAAAAAGAATTAGAGAATGACTGCGAAGCGGTCATAAGGAAAGATGATGGAAAGCTGCTTGGAACAGAATGAAAAGAATGCTACAAAGTTATACCAACAACATTGTCCATAAAAAGGGCTAAGGGGATAACATTGATTAAAACAGCACCAACAACACCATCATTTATTACAATTCATACCCCAAGTCTGTCTATCTGTCTGTCTGTCTGTCTGTCTGTCTGTCTGTCTGTCTGTCTCTCTCTCTCTCACACACACACACATACAGAAGCAGAATGTAACACTGCTTTTGTAATTTGAATAAAAGTAACAAGTTCTTGCTGATGCCACAACCACAGAAATATGTGGTTATACTCATCTGATGTGTGAAAAAGGATGATTAGTGGGTTAGAAAAAAATGCATATGAAACATAATGAAATGCATTGTATAATGTATAGCCTGAGAAAAAGAAAAAAATGTGAAGAATAGTGAAAGAGAAAAAAGAAATGGCTAAGATTAAAAGAGAAAAAAATGCAGAATGATATTGTAAGAAATAAACATGGTTCTGAATATGTGTGAAGAGGGCTAAACAAGGAGTCCCAGGACAGTGAATGGAATGGGGAAAAAAACCCAATGATATAATTTGGGATAAAACTTGGATAAGAAAATGTCGGAAGGACTATTTAGAGACTTGTAAGAATGAAAAGTATGTTGAATACTGGAATTGTAACTATTGATGAAGAGGAAAACATACATGTCGCAACTGCAGAAAAATAGAAAGGCTGCAGATGTAGATGGTGCAACTAGGAAAAAAAGTTGCATTATTGTGATTTGCTTATAGAGTGGCTGTGCGACTTATTTAACTTGACAATGTTCTTGACAATGGAAACATATTGTAATAGTTATCCTATACCCGTGATGGCGAACCTATGGCACGCGTGCCAGAGGTGGCACGCAGCGTCCTCTCTGTGGGCACGCGACCCGTCGCCCAAGCTCAGCTCCGTCGTGCATGCATGTGCCTCCCACCGGCCAGCTGGTCTTCGGGTCTCTGCCGCGCATGTGCGGGAGGGGGGCGCACAAAGGGGGTGCATGCGCGAGGGGCGGGGAGCATGCGGGCGGGTCATGTACACATGTGGAGGGTGCATGTGGGGGGTTGCGCACGCATGTGCAATGGGTGCGCATGCAGTGGGTGCGCATGCATTGCATTTTGGGGGTTCGGGCATGTGCGTGCACATTCGTGCGCTTACGCGTGCACTTTGGGCACTCGATCCGGAAAAGGTTAGCCATCACTGCTCTATACAAAGGATGTATGTAGTAAGTAAATGTAGTAAGACAATGCAAACAAACAAACAAAAAACCCAACCCCATGGAATTAATGTATGTGTCCCTGGGAAGATGTTTGGCTGAGTTGTGATCATAAGGGTAATAATTGGGAAATGCAGAGTGGCTTTATGACAATCTGCACAATGTGCAGAAAAAATGAGAGAAAGCATACAATTAAGTGAATAATTGAATGTTTTGTTTAAATATGGAACTGAAAATTGGTTGTGTGACAGGAATGGTATATATCTGAGGATCTTTAGGAAATTATTCATCATTGAAGAAGGACTAAATGAGGATGTATAGTTTCTTATGGTCATTTAATGTACAGTACTTATAGGTAAATGTATAAGAAATGTACAGTACTTCTAGGTAAATGTATAAGAAATGCTAGTGGTGATATCACTATGTGGGATGGAGATGTGGATATATATTTACTTTCAATTTTTAGAGTTTTGTAAGAAGTTACCAAGCTCATAAGGTAAAAGAAAAATGTCTAAGTGGGTTACACAAATTAAAACGAGATCAAACTAAATTAGAAAAGAGTTACTAAATGAAGAAAATCTATAATACTAAAAGACTTAAAAGCTAAATTACTAAATGGCTAAATTCTACAGCAGGTAAGATATTAAAATACAGGATGCCTAAGTATTAAGCTACTATGCCACTAAAATGCTAAACTTGTGAATTAATTAATATACATGTATTTTACTATGCAAATGATCCCACATTGATGGTGAGATCTTGAAAAAGAGAAAGTTTCAAAAGCAAAAGACAATGTGGTATCTGGACATGGAGGAAACAAGCATGGGTTGCCAGGGGGAAAAGTATTAAATTTCCATCCACAAGATATAGAAGTTTTCTTTTATTTAAAAAAAAAAATTCTGCCAAGCAGCAGATGTCATGATTATTTCAGATAAACTGAAATCAACAAGATCTGAGCAAGCCAGTACAGTACATCTGTCAGTAGTCAGCTGGGAAAAACTGCACAATCCAATGTATTTTAAAGAGAATAGCCTGGAGCTGGGGTGGGCAGAAAACAGATTGGGATCTACTGGATGATTTCTGGGCAATGTGCAATAGATCAGTAAGTGTTTGCAATTCCATTTCTTGAACAGTAGCAACTATTAAATCATTCCCCCCCCACCACTTAAATTGGACAGTTTGGGGTTTCCAGGTGTAGACACTTATGAAAAGACAACAAGCATAGTTCATTTCAGGGACTGAAAAACAGTTCACGGGATAAGAATGAGCTTAGAGGCTTTCTGCGCTTTGATTTTTCTAAGTGTTTACCTCTTGAATGCGGCTCTAACTAGTGAAGTTCTAGTGAGAAATTCAAGGAGATTTGGCAGGTCAATCCACCTATAGTTTAGAAGGGAGAGGTCTTTAACAGTCTCACTTCTGGAAACACTGTTAATCCCAAACGGTATCAGGGACCTACTGTAATGTGTGCAATGTGTATAGATTGGGTGCATATGCATACAAACACCATTTCTCTTTTTCCCCAGAATAATCCTATATAAAGACTTGGAGTTTGGTATCTAAGAGTGGCACAGAATGGGGAAATTCAAGTAAGGTGAAGAAAATCCACAACTAATGCAAGAGATTGTTCTTTGAAGGATAGACTGTCCTTGTATCAAAGTTCTCTCTTCTATCCTCAAAGACAAAGAAGCAAGAGAGAGAGGTACTGCCAGAACAATTCCCTTAAGACAGAAGCACCATATATTCAAGCACCGTATATTTTTGTTTTACTTTATGGCAAGTATAAAGGAAATCAGAGCTTCAGCAGGTACCATCTTCAACCTTTTAGAACTTTGCTCCATGATCTAGCTAAAATGGAGAACAATTTTTAACAGCCAAAACTGGCTTTGGGGATTTTTTCCTTTTCTTTGGGTGCCCTTAAGTCAGAGTTCACAAAAACCTGGTAACTGCCTGGACAAGTCCCGGATGTTTTGGCAATGTTTTCGGAAGTGGTTTGCCCTTGCCTTCTTCCTAGGGCTGAAAGACTAGCCTAAGGTTACCACCTGAGTTTGTGCCTAAGGCAGGCTAGAATCCACAATCCCTTTTTTTTAAAAGCAAGATTTTCTTCATACATCTAACCTGCAGAATATAAATTGAGAGGAGAAATGGGATTGGCATTGTCAATATTGCAGGAACAGGTCTTTCTATTAATAATGCTCATCATTTTTGAGGCCAATAATCAAGGAGTAAATGATCAGTTGTGACAACTGAGCAACTGCTTGGCTAAAGGGCTATCCCAGAAAAGAATTTAAATATAATGCGATGTAAAGCCTCAATTCAGACATTTGTGTACACAAATACAACTCAGTGGTGGTATTCAGCCGGTTCTATCCGGATCGGGCGAACCGGTAGCACTGGCTGCGGGTGGCCCCGCCCACCCACCTGGACGTAAGCACGTCGCGTTTTTGAGGCTGTGCGCATGTGCAGAAGGCTTTGTGCGCGTGCTCACATTTGCAAACCGGTAGGGAAGGTAAGTGAATACCACCCCTGATACTACTGTATAATTTTCTTGACCATTGTGTAGCCTATAGCTACACAATATCTGTGTAGGCTAACTAGGGCTGATTCTGCTTAACATGTTTTTTTTTAAAGCAACAAACTTAACAAAATATATAATAATTTAATTTCAATAGACATAATTCCTGAGTATTGAACTACATAACTGAGCTGCAATATTCAGCATTAGTTCTTCCTGGAATAAATAACTAGCTAGCTAGTTAGATAGAGATAGAGAGATAGATAGACAGGCAAACAGATTGGCATATAGGCAGACTCATTTAAATTGGCTGAAGGAAATACCCTAACTCAAGGAATTTCTTGATAACAATTTGTTCAATGCATAGTATATGGCTGCATTGTATAGAATCTTTTATATATTATTCACAGGATGCTGCAGTTCTACATATTAAACCATTCCTGCATATTGTCTTGACTATGGAAGTTATAAAACATGAACATATATTTACAAAAGCCTGTTATTTTTCTTTCAGATGTTAATGATGATAACAACAACAGGATTGGAGCAATATCCTCGTACAATCTTGCTTGCAAGCTTCTGCTGCTGCCTTCCTTCCAAACAACAGACATTCTAATTCTAGCACAAAGCTTTTCCAATCCGTATTAGAATTGAGGTTCCACTGGAATCCCGAGGAAACTATACCCAATTCCAATGCCTTTCCCTGGTCTCGCCCTTTTCAAGGATACGGTTTTGGAATGATGCACATTGTGAGGGCCTTCAAATCATTTGCAAGCATGAATGGTAAATCTCATCAAAGACTGATTCATCTGAGTACAACAGTGTGATGCATTGGCAATTTGGGGAAATCAAGGTTTTATTTAATGGAAAACTGGACTAGGTCAAGATCCATGCCCTTACCACAGGTTTAGATAATGGCAAGGACAGCGGGCAATTATTAGAAGCACACTAATGCCATAGAAGAAAATCTGGATCCTGAATGGGTCATTCATTGCACAGTGAAGCAATCAAACACAGACATTGCTCAAGAATAGGGATCAACAGCAAAACAAGGGATTCAATACGCAACACAGCACCAAATAAGAAGCTGCGGTTTAGGCGCTAAGCATATGCTATTTTAGTTAAGATCAATACATTTTATGGATTTATTTATTAGATTTATAAGGCTGCCCAGCTTAAGCAATGTGACTCACGATGGCATACGGCAAAAACCAACAATAAACAACAATAACAAAAAATAGCCACACAGCATTAAAAAAGCTATCTAATACATAAAATGTAACCAAACATGACAATTAAACAACCAAAGGGAGACTCCACTCATCTGGACCCAAACACCTGAGGGGAAAGGCAAGTCTTAATGATTTTTCTAAAGGCAAGCAGAGTTGGTGCATGTTGTAAATGGGAGGGGGAGATAATGCCACAGCATAGGGGTAGCTAATGAAAAAGCACGCATTTCAAATCCTTCCCAATTTTCCCAATATGTGTAATAGACAAATAACATGGAAGGAGTTTTTTAAATTTCAGCCATGGAAGTTGAATATTTTGGTTGCTAAATTGGATAAAGAAAGGGAGGGGAGACAGAGAGGAACAGAATGCAGAGCTCCAAGCTATAATGAAGTAAGACCTATTACATCAAAAATAAAAGCAACTAAAGCCAGAATTTTAATTAGAGATTAGAATCAAATACATTTACCAACTAACACACCCATTTAATGATTGCTTAGTTATCTTATGGAAAGGCCATTGCTTTTTTTTTTTTCCCATTTTTAAAAAAATCCTGGTAGAATCACATATATAATAGAAATGGTCTGGGACTGACATTTCATTCCCTTCTCCCAGTGGCAGATATATCACAATGTGTAGTAGAATTTATTTATTCATTCTCATATAGAATTTGTGCTCACGTGCTCTTCCAGATACAAGGCTAGGGTACCTCCTCCCAGTTTGAACACTGGAGGGTGGTGGGGTGGGGGGAGAACTGAGAGAGGGATTTGGGAGATGAGGGTAAGAAGAAGGGTTTGAAGAGAATCTTAGCTCTAGGAAAACTTTTGGTCAGAAGACAGGTTTACGAAGATATATCTAGCACCAAGTAAGGCCGGGATTGATAGCCCATAGATAATGTCTTATTTTTTTATGTTATGGGAATTCATTTACAATTCAGGTCATTTTAAAGTTTCCAATCAAAGTTAATTTGACTTCTTTAAATGACAGCAAGGCGATTGTGATATTTTCTATTTTCCCATGTTCCACTTAATCATGTCAACTCAGATAGAAATAGATAGGAAAGAAAATAGGGGGGGGGGGGGAAATCTAAACCAGGAAAGGTGGTGGTGGTTTAATGGAAGTAGAAGAAAACAATATATTGTTTACAGATATTCCTGGTGAATGGGATTATGCTTTAATTTTGAAAAAAGTTTCAAAATTTTAATTTTGGAAAGAAGAGATTAAGGGGAAAAAAAAATCCTCCACCACAGGGAAGGGTACATGACTTGAAGTCACAGCACATTTCCTTCCACACTGAAAAGAATTTAAAACACTTTAAATGGTTAAGGCATCCATTAGTATCCAGGTGACTGAGATTCAAGCTCACATTTAGCCACAGAGACTCACTGGGTGACTATGTCTCAGACCTCAACGTGATTTTATTATTGTGGGGATAAAAGGAACAGAGGAACAACAAAAAGCCTCTGTCAGATAAGTAACTAATTCACCATGGTGCTATCAAACTCGCATTTAAACAGACCAAATTTTAAACAGTTTAGTACTGGCGCTGAGCAGTTCATAACTTGATTATTAACTAATGGTGATTGACACCCTTCCCCCCTTGGTAAAGAGGAATAAGTGGTTGTGGCAATCCACCTTTGCAATTAGTTTTTCTCATCCATTTAGTTCTGACGTATTTCTCATGAGCTTAGCAGTTAGTAGTGCTCCAATCCACTTACAAAGGTAATCCTCAATTTACAACTGTAACTCAGCTGCTCATTAAGCAGGTCATCCATGTGACCGAGCTGATTTCAAAACTTTTTTGCAGTGGTTGTTAAGCAAATCACCATGATCGTAAAGTGAGCCCACTGTCCACAATGGAATTTTTTTTTTTGCTGGAAACTAAATGTAAAAATATAAACAAATATTATAAATTGTAGTCATGTGTCTGTGGGACACTGCAAATGGCCTTAAATGAGGGCCAGTTACCGAGTGTCCAAAATGTGATCACGTTGACTGGGGGCAGGTGGCCATTGGAACTTTGAATCCGGATAATAAATATTTTGGGGGGGGGGGTCCACCGTCAGTTTGAACAGTTGCTAAGCAACCAATCGCAAGTCAAAGACGACCTTTATGAGAGTATCGTTTTAGCACATGGTGTTGCTCATAACACCTGGTTTTTCTCTGCAGTATCAGTGCAGTATCTGTGGAATTATTAAAATGAGGGAGGGGGGAACCTGATCCATCAGGATATTACTTGCTCACTCAAAAATCTCTTTGAACTGGGACTACCTGTGAGCATCCTTAATTGGCATGAACTAAACAAGACCATCTCAAGAATCAAGAAACATATTGTTGATGTGCTTTCTTGCTTCTGCTGCCCAACCTTCTCCGCAACCAATAAATCTTTATGCCCATGGAAGTCTTGCAATGCTGTTGCAATGCTCTGGGTTTAAGTTCCCTGACTCTCCTTCCTACTTTAGTGTACCGTAGTTACTATTGCTTCCACCTAAAGATGCCTTTATCTGATATTCTTCCCATTAACCCATCCCATTAATCTCTATTCCCATGCCTTACTGACAAAAAAATGGGAGAAAATTCCAATTAAAAAAAATGAAATAAATGCTATATTTCCAACTCATTAGCCAGCAGTGAAAGGCACATCACTAGGGACAATAAATGTTTCTGCATAATCTATACTATTTTTCTAAAGGAAAAATGTAAAGATGTCTTTTTAACATGCAAAAATTATCAGGGTTGAAAGAAACAAACATACAGTGATCTCGAAATACCTCCGCCCCATGTACAAAGTAACATTCCAAGTAAGATTGGAGGCGGATGGGATGAATCTAGGAATAATATAGGAGACTCTGCTGCAGAGAATCCAAGATGCATTAAATGTTCAATAACTGACCATGCATAGATAAAGTTAAAAAAATAGATGAAATAAAAAGCATAAGTACCATACAGAGAATAAAGCATAAACTTAAATAAAGCATTTATCATGTCTACTCAAGTAAAATTCCTTGAATCAGAAGTTCCATTATTTGGATTTAGAAGCTGAACAACTAACCTTCCCAAAATCTTTAACTGATAACACTGCTCTTTTGCATTGATGAATTCCTGCATGAGAAACAGAGGGAGATAGTTGAGGGTCTGTTGATCCTCTTAATCTCTTGGCAGTTTTTGATAATGCCAATCACTACACCCATTTGGATTGTTTTCATGAGTTGGAATCCTTGTTTCCAGTCCAACTTAGAGGGACAATCTCAGAAAGTAATGGGAGAAAGTAGTTGAAATCATTGATGACAGTACCGGCAGGACATTTGGGAACTACACACAGCTCTATTTCTCTGTACCATCTTATACAAGAAAAGCTGTGCATGTGGACCAGTTCCTGGACACAATGTCGAGTAGAAGGTAAATAAACTAAAACTGAATCTGACCGAAAACTGGTGGACGGTGGTTTCTAGTCATAAGAACTGGTAAGAATGTTGTTCTCAATGGGATTCCACGCCTTCTGAAAGAGCAGATAACTATCTAAAAGTCCAGGCAAAGACATTTAATGCATAATAGCAAGCTCTATTAAGGTGAGTATCTCATAGGCTGGAATTTCTGCAAGCAGCTTATATGATCTAGCAGAATTTCTTCTCTGTGGAGATCAAAAGCTCATCACATTATTATTGCAAGAACTAAGTGTAACATATTGAATAGCTATTTCATGGTTTATGTTACAATCTGGGTACACTCATAGGTAGTCTAAAAAACATGTAGTTTGTAAAGGATAGATTTATTAAATCTGAATCCAGGAATACCCCCTCTATCTTGTTACAAACCTGTACCTTGATTCAGATTATCTTTACAGAGCCTGTTTGGCATAATGCTTAAGAAATCAGGCTAGAAATTGGGAAACTGTGAGTCCAGCCTTGGGTATGAAGCCAGCTGGGTGACCCTGGTCTAGTCACTTTCTCTCTCAGTGTTAGGAAAGAGACGATGGCAAAACACTTCTGAGAAACCTTGCCAAGAAAACTGCAGGGACCTTCCAAACAGTATCCAAGAATCAGATGCCATAGGAAGTAAGGGGAAAAAGATGACAGCTAGCCTATCCATTCAGACTTATGGAAGTTTTAGATTCCATTGGATAGAGGTGGTGGTTGAGATATAGTAGGACCTCCTCTTCTTTCTTTTTTCTTTTTGCCTGGCCATCTGATGTATTTGTAGTGATTCAGTTGTAACATTAGCCCAGAGTTCACTACATTTCCAACACTGCCCCTTGTAAACTTTTACTAATATTACCTTTATTTCACTTTAATGTCATTTTATTTCAAAGACTGGAACCCCGCCCCTTTCTTTATTTAAAAGCCTTGATGACCCATTTGATTATGCATTGCTCTGACCGCTAACAGAGAGGCTACAGTATATCGCTGAATAAAATGCCCGTAAAAATTAATACATTGTAAGACACACATTCACCATTGAATAAGAAAACCCTCTGGTTTTAATTCTGGCTTTTCCATCATTTTTCCTAACCATGACTGTATCTTAATCCAAAATTTCCTCGCTTCTGTACATGTCCACCACATATGGTAATATGAACCTGGTATTTGCTGACATTTCCAACATTTTACTGATTTATCTTTAAACATTTTTGACAATTTCTCTGGTGACATGTGCCATCTATAAAACATTTTATACATATTTTCTTTATATGCCGTAGCCATGGTTAGTATTAAAATAATTTTCTTATTAGGAATTGTACCAGAAAAATATAAAAAAGAGGATAAATTCCTCATCCATCTTATCATTACAGCAGCTAGAATTGTATTTGCACAGAATTGGAAAGCAGGAAATATTCCCGGAGATGAGCAGATAGTAAAGAAGATTTTAGAGTTTGC
>QLTV01002492.1:1031905-1057221 GCA_003457575.1 Thermophis baileyi
ATTTGTTGCCATAATTGGGTATGTCTAGTTTGATGAAAAGAAGGACTAGGGGTGACATGATAGCAGTGTTCCAATATCTCAGGGGCTGCCACAAAGAAGAGGGAGTCAAGCTATTCTCCAAAGCTCCTGAGGGTAGGACAAGAAGCAATGGGCGGAAACTAATCAAGGAGAGAAGCAACTTAGAACTAAGGAGAAATTTCCTGACAGAACAATTAATCAGTGGAACCATTTGTCTGAAGCGGTGTACGGTTTCCTGCCTAAGCAGGGGGTTGGACTAGAAGACCTCCAAAGTCCCTCCCAACTCTGTTATTTCTATTTCTATATAGGTTCTGGTTACTTGTCACCTGCAATTCACTTTGTACATGGTTTACAAAGTAAACAAAATTTACAAAGTAATGGAAGAAAACCAAATATACATCTGCTACTTATTTTTTGGAATGGAATAAAGCAACTTCCTCAATCTTGATTCCCTTCTGATGGGTTCCAGCTTCCCAAAAATCTCTTGGCCATGTGGAGGCACAAGGCTGAAGAAAACTATCCTAGAGAAAAACTTAGGTTGTCACAGTTTTGCCACAGCTAATGGTGACAGATATACAAAACCTTTTCTCACGTCTCTCTAAAAATGATATTCTTATAGCAGAGGGATCACAGCAATGAACCCAGAAGAGATAAACAGAAGTTCCATTGTCACCTAAATGTTATGAATGTTCTCATGGGAACTTTGATGAAACAATGTTGTTCCTTTTCCTAATATTTTACATTGGTTATTCTAAAATTCCAATGGCACTAAAATATTGTTTGCATTTTTTTGCTTCATTTACTAAAATAATGTATTTTGTTTTGTTTTTAAAAGAACTGATATTAATCTGGTCAATAAAATGCCCAGTTTAAGGTCACCGCTGCAAACTGAAGTTCTTTCAATAATATCTAAAACATATGGAATAATTTACATAGTATGAAGAATTAGAAATTATTAACATATTGCATTTGTAAAATCTACAATGGCACATCATTAATCAATCAAGATTCAGAGAGCTGTGGAGACCGGATTTTATTTTCAACAGACCCCGGGCATCCTTTTATGAGGATTTTAGGTTCAGGTTTTGTTTCTAGAATTTTATTTTAGCAAAATAAAATTTATTTTATTTATTTGATATGCCTTGCTTTCCTTGGTGGGCTAGAAACCAGGAGACTGTGAGTTCTAATCCCACTTTAGGCATAAAAGTCAGTTGTTGACCAGCCACTCTCTCTCTCAGTCCAACCCACCTCACAGGGTTGTTGTTCTGAGGATAATAGGAGAAGGAAGAAGTATTATGTATGTTTGCTGTCTTGAGTTACTTATAAAGTAATAAAGGCGGGATAAAAAAACTCAAATAAATAAATAATGCCACAACACACTGAAACTGCTTGGGAAAGAGATGTGTGGGTCTGTGTGTAAAATAAATAAATAAAAATAAACAAGAAGGCAGGGAGAATGCAAAGATGGGGCCAAAAAAGGGACGCTTTTCCCCAAGTTGACACCTTCCAAGTGAGTTCCATAGAACGAAGGTGGAGATGGGAGCTGTAGTGCTGTAGATCTATGGGGCATTACAGGTTTTCTTTGTTTAGCCACCATTCGTTTAGCAACAGTTCAAAATTATGATGGTGCTGAAAAAGTGACTTACGCTTTGCTTGTGGGAAGCTGGCAGGGAAGAGTGCAAATGACAATCATCCGACACTGGAACACTGCAATAGTCTTAAGTGTGAGCTGGTTGCCAAGCAACCAGATTGTAAACACACGACCACGGGGTGGCTGGAATGGCCAGAACTTCAAGGACCGACCATAAGTACTACTCGTGCAGTGCCATCATAATGTCGAACGGTCACTGAATGAGTAGTCATTAACCTATCTGTATAACAAACAGGGACATTCTAAGAAGATTAATGCTGATCAAAACCTATTTCGATGAAGGGCTCCATAAAATCAGTGAAATATGGCATGCCTTTTAGCTCACTGCGGTGATCCGACTTGTTGAACATTATAGGATTAGTGCCATAACCTGATGGCTGGAAGAGGTCTGAGAAGTTTAGATTATCCTCCCTCCTGCATTCTAACAATTCATTAATATGGTACTTTTTTTAAACTACCAATTGGGTAGAAACATCTCGACCCACCTGAAATGTTGTAATCTGTATCCGCAATAAACTTGTTTCATTAACAAAGAAGTTATGAAAATTTAATAAAAAGAAGCCAAGAGATTAAATGAGATTAATTCTTTAACTTTTGCATTTATCTCTTTGCCTAAAATTCCTGAAAACTGTCCTATTGTGGGGGGAAAAAAATGACAACCATTTGTGTTTTCCCCCCACTAACTAATGAGAACCATCAAACTTGCCTTGCTGTCAGATGAAGTGGGATGTCCATATTCTGTCTAAACCAATTTGGGCTTTGTTTTTAAGTACTGCCTTGGATTCTGAATCAACTTTTGTGCAGAACTGATCTAACACAATAATCTTATCTGCTTATCCCAGTTGTGGGACTGCTATGACCCCCACAGTTCTCTGTAACAAGGAATTAAAAAAAACAAACATTACATTATAGGTAGCATCAGTCAGAATATATTTTCCTTCCAGAGTTTGAATCTGGGTTATACTGTAATAATCTATGGTACATGGATGAATGATCGAAGTGCTTACTACTGTATATAGCAATATGGGTTAGACAAAATTTGCTTTGCTTAATTTTTCTTATGTTTCGAACAACTGCTACTCAAGTTTGATTCCAGTTGTCTGTCATTCATCTCATCTCTGTATCAGTGTTAACTCTAAATGCATTGAGTAAATATATATTAGAGTAAATATTATTCACACAAAAAAACCAGCCACTGAACAAGGGAAGTCATTTATATGATCACAGAACTCCTCAAAAGTACATTAATAACCACAGTACAATATACATTACCACTATAGTAGCAATATGGTGGAATCATTTTTATACCTAGATTGTTTGTCAGTCTTAATCTGGCGTGTGGTGACAGCAGAGATTGGCTTGGAAGCATTGGACTGGAACTGGCCTGCAAAAGAAAAATTGAAATATAACTGAGTTACAAGAGCTAAATTGCAAACCATTACCAATTGTAAAAGTAATTGTTGTATTAGTATAACAGCAATTCAATTTTGAAGAACTAAAAACAGTTTGAAAAGAAATATGTTTTTTTTTTAAAAAAAAAGTTGAAATACCAATACATTATGAAATATAACTGCCTCCATTTTTTTTTCTAAAAGGATGCATTAATACTTCCTTTTGGCATTCTTTTTAATTATTGCGTCAACATTGTGGTCTCCAAACCTATAAGGTATATGCCATTTTCTGTTTCTCAAAGTTGAAAAACCCTCTGGATTATTACATAAATTGTACTGTTTATCTGACACAGCTTGACAATTTTACTTTTTTTACTCCCTCAGCCTCAACAATTTTGATTGTCATGCCCAAGTCCTTCAAGAGCTATCAGAGGGGGGGGGGGGGGAAGAAGTTAAAAGCCATGATCTCTCTGCAGGAAGCTAGAGAGGCTACTTACTGTAACAGCTCAAAATTAAAAAACTTGAGTTTACCAGTTCGTAACATTAGAGTTAAAGAATACAACCTCCCTACTTTATCAAAATATATTTATTTTAAAATGACTGATTTCTAAGTAACTTCTTTCAGAATAGCCTTGGGGGCATGCTGCCTTATGCTTTGACAATGAACGCATGTATAAAAGGCTCCATCTTAAAACGGAGACGCAGATACCACCATCCAATTTATATATGGGAAGTTCGTAACTCTTTGTGATTCTATTTCAAGTATAATTTCCAAAAAATAGTTGGCTGCCTGTTTTTTCAATCCTCTTTCCCATACATTTAGTGCATACGAAGTGAGGAGGAACTCAAATCTATGAATCCAAGTTATGAGTTAAGGGTTAGGCACAGTACTTAAACAAAATGGTTCGGTTGAGATCTGCATACTTGGGACTGATTGGGGTAGATTGTAAGGGTGACACCGAAATATAATTTTATGTCATTTTATTCTATTTTATATATTTATGTATTAAATTATATTGTATCTTATCCTATAACTATTGCATTTTACCCTACTCTTATTTTAAATTGTTTGTATAAGATTTTATTGGTGATATGTGTTTGAACCTTGTGCTTTGATATGGCCTATAGGCTAATCAATAAAGCTATCATATCATATCATAAAAAGAGTTAAGGCCTGAGAAAGCAATTTGTTTTCGAAAGACAGTTAAAAAAATTATTTAGAAGTAGAAAAGGATGAAGGTATTTGTTTACTAACACAAATTTAAGTTGTAAATAACGTTGGTAATAATTAGGAATTAGGAAAATTATTATTTTCAGGGCATTAAAGAAGGGAACTAATATAACATTGTATTTGGAATATTTCTTATTCATCAGAAAAATTCTTATGTAGCAGATGATGTAGAAAATGTCATATATTATTTCATGTTTTCTCCTGTTCTTTCTGTTTGTTTTTTATAGCAAGGGTTTACATACACATAAAGTACTTTCAGCATTTTACTTTCATTTCATTCAATTACATAATCATTAACAGGGACAAAGCTTAACATATTAAACCAATATAAACTACGTAATATAAATAAATACATGGAATTTAGAAACAAGTTAGATATTTTAATATGGCAACTAAAATTTAGCATTTATTTTGAATTATTAGCTCTTTTTCTTTTACCTAGGCTCTATGAAAGTGAATATAAATGCGCTCTGAGCAGAAAATCAGATCTGAAGATAACCTCCAAAACCTGAAGTGAATTGTCGCCAGCAGTTAAATCTCCAAGTCTTATTTGGCCAGTTTTCATAATGTATTACTCAACATATCAAAGCAGGTTTGGACTGGAACCCCCTCTCCCCCTTTGGGCTTATTTCATCAGATTTCTGTGAATTAAAACTATTAATTGAAAATATCCCAGCGTCTTTTGATCTGCTTCTTTCCTGACCTGTGACAACTATTCCAACTAAGTGGTTTAATAATCTTGGGTAGGTTTTTTGTTACTTTCCTAACAAGGGCATAACACTTAAAAAAAACACCACCCAACCCTAAAGGTTTTAGCCATATAGGATTTCAGCAACAATATTTTTTTCTTTTTTCCCTTATGTCAGCATATGGATAAATCCTTTCCCATTGAGAACTAGCTATAGAGCAATAAATAAATAAATAAATGTAATACAAGGTAAAAAAAAAACTGCAAGAGAATGAGCTCTGAAAACAGAATTGACAGATGGAGGAACTGTCTGTACTCAGCCTACTGCTGCTCATTGTCTGAGTTATTTTCAGAATTGAAAAGCCTGATTGTAAAAATAATAATAATGGTAAAACTGATTCAAAGAAGGGGATGGTGGTGGAAGCAGCAGCAGGCATATATCATGAAAGAATTAAGCTCTGCTTCTTTAATACTGATCTCCCCTGCACTGGTATGATAAAGCAAATCTATTGTTGAGAACTCTTTTATTTGCAAGCTAACTTTTAGATGCTAAGCTACAAACCAGCCGTACTCCCATTCCAAACCTCATGCTGCTTTGCAGCCTAAGGCAAAGTATGTCCCAAAGGTGCTTTTTCAGGAGGCAACTGGACTTTCTTGTTTTTTCTTTTGAAGACGTTTTGCTTCTCATCCAAGAAGCTTCTTCAGCTCTGACAGGACAGTGGGGAATGGAAGGATTTATATTCCTTGCAGACAGCTGGTCATTTGCATCCTTTTAGAGGGTCGTTGAAGCACTTGGAGGTTTATCTGTGTCCCAAGGATCACCTGAGTAGTGCTCCTGGTTCCTGTAGTCAGATAAACCTCCAAGTGCTTCAACGACCCTCTAAAATGTTGCAAATGACCAGCTGTCTTCAAGGAATATAAATCCTTCCATTCCCTATTACCCTGTCAGAGCTGAAGAAGCTTCTTGGATGAGAAGCAAAACGTCTTCAAAAGAAAAAACAAGCCAGCCCAGTTGCCTCCTGAAAAACACCTTTGGGACAGCCATGACCTGGATGACTGAGAATCTCTACAGACTCTTAGGCAAAGTACTACTTTCTAATCTCAGCCCACACGCATTGCCCCCACTGCAGGGGAAAGTGGATCCTTTTAAGGATTATGTAAACAATTAAATCATATGAGCGCTAGCAAAAAAGGAAATCCATGCTGCTATTATTAGATAAAAGAATGGTTATTAGAAGAAACGTATAATTCTTTTATTGGGTACAGGTAGTCCTTGTTTAGTGAACACAATTGGAACAGGCAACTTAGTCATTAAGCAAAGCAATTGCTGAAACATCATGATTTTACTTCCATTTTCCTTTGCTTTATAGACCTGCAAAGGTCGTAAATGCAAGGAATGGTTAGTTATTTTTTCATCACCATTGTAACTGCAAGCGGCTGCAGTGCAAGGCAGTCGCTGAATGAGGATTACCTATAACGCTGAAAATATTAAAACTAGCTTCTTAAAATACGCAATTACAGTCCCATTGATGCATAAAAAGCTGGCAAACCTCTGCTTCATTTAATAGGGCTTTTTTGCACGCTCATGCTAAATGAATACATTGACATCACATTCTTTTAAAGCCTTCTCTTCACAATCGAAATGAAATGCATTAGATTCATTGGTGCAGACTGTAGCTTCTACTACATTGCTTACGCTTACCTTCTCCTGCCATCAAACACTATTAAGCAGACTAAACTCATCTTAAAAAGTGCTTTGTTTAGTGCTATGTGCTAATTGGGGCAGTGGAAGTCAAAAACATATCTGGATTTCAAATGCTTGTTAGAAGTGATTTCGGGTTGCACACATCTCCAAGTTAATGAATGGTGGGGATTATTTAATTTTGTTTAGCCATTCCTGGGGCCCAACTGGGGCAAATCCAAACTGCATTAATTAGCCTGCTTCTTTGTTCACGATAAGCTCTAACTCTACCCTAGTGTTTACGGCTGCACCATTCACTTTCATGTAAGTATTCTATCAACACAGGAGTAGTTTTCATATGGAATGAATATGTCTGATTATCCTTCAGTTTGCAGTTTAAAGAATACTCCTGAAAATGTGATTTCGATGAACATGCAACAGAGTTGCAGACAAGTGAGAAGAAAAATAGCAAAAACCCTCACCTCCCCTGCCTGTTCATAAGCAGTAGAAGTGGCTTGCACGAACCCTGCACCCTTTACCCTCAGGGGTCAGGCTGTTATTAAAGAATGTGCAAAATCAGATAGGTATATAAAGTAAATATATACAGAGTGTTCAATAGTGAGATGTAACTTGAGATCAGTCTTCCAATGCTGTCTGTAAAGGTAGACTGACCTCTACTTTCCTATGTTTTAAGTTAACATGCCAGCATATAATAGGACCTATGGAACAATTACTGTGAAGCAATAATTTCTGAAATGCAGGCTGTGGGAAGAAATTGCTAAACACCTTTTCAACAACAAGAAAAGGTTGGCTAAGATAACTAACACCAATCAACTAATTCTTTTCACAACACTTTGCTTGCTTAACATAAAAACCACAGTTCTATCTTGGATAGTATATTACAAGGCCCAAGTGGAGTAGAATTACAAGTACAAAAAGTAGTGTATGTGTGTGTATTTGTGTTTAAAGAGATAGAAAAGCCCACACACTTCTGCCAAGTTTAAACAGAATTGTTTTGCATTTGCTTTATAATCTATGGGAATTATGCAAATACTCCTTTTCGGAGAGCCTAATTTTCATGTTAAAAAAAAAAAGTGTACACCACCCAAAAATAACAGGGAATCCAGGTAAATTCAGGTTCCAACAAGCTAAGAACAATTTTGCTGATTTGTTCCTGATAATACAGGGCTGTGACCTTTACAATTAGAAGAATAAAAATTTTCATACATGGTTGCAAGTCAAATTAGGCTGGGAAAGTCAGCATTGTAATTTGTCCTTTCTGGAGTTTTGTGCCTTTGTGAGTAAAGTTAATCCTTCAAATTATAGTTTTGTCACAGTGTGCAGCAGGCAATGATTAGCTCTAAGTAAGTCTGCAATCTGTTTTGTTTCGTACTGGAGTGGTTTTACATGCAACCCTCCCCTCAGGTAGAAAAATAGACCTTTACAATATTATCCAGGCAAAGCTGTACTTTGACCCTATGTACAGACTTATCACTTGCTATTATCTTATATCGCTTATTCCCCACAGTATAATGAGAAAAAGGCCAAGCCAAATGGTTCAAGAAAACATTTCACTGAGAAGTATGGTTTGAAAATTTTTCTAATGCGCTTTGAACATTTTACCTTTATCTCCGGGAGAAAAACTATGCACCAATTCTACCAGAAAAAGCCATCAGAAACCCAGCAAAATTTGCCAGCTTGTTTTCTGAACTTGGGAGCAGTGATTGCTATGAGAGCTTGTTTTCTTCTATATAAATGGGACTCGAAGCAGTGCAACTATAGTCACCACCTTGGACAATTTGTCAAGGCACACCTGGAGAGATTTCTCAAGAGCTCCATTTCCCCCCTTGGTGTAAAGGCAGGAAATGCCTACCATAGCTTCATCCAGCCCTCCTTCCGTTTGCACAATGCAAGTTCTCTAGAATATTGTCTTCTTGCAACAATTAACCTCAAATAGGTTTTTTTTTTCCGAAGGTTGTGGAAGGAACCAAGTACACCTGCTGCCACCACAGCACCACATTAATGCAATCAGTGAAGTGGTGAATAAGGCCTTTTTTTTTTTAACCTCTTTACTGTGACTTTATTAATTTTTCACATTATTGTATGCTTTCTGTCTTGGCAATGGAATTGACTGTTAAAATGAGGGGGAAATATACTCCGAAGCTATTTCTCTCTCTCTCTCTCTCTTGTATTCCCAGCCTCCCTGAAATTGCTGAACTACCACTATCACATTCCTAACCACTGAAATGGGCTGGGGATGCTGGGAGCCATATCTGAAGGTCTAACATCTGGCACATCTACATAAAATGAACTCATTTTCAAACCTGAGCATTTAGAATCTTCTGCAGAGATGGCAGTAAGTCTATATAACTGTAATCTATTTACATTATACCAAATAGTTCCACAGGCAATTAATTTACTGGGAGCTAATTAAGGATAATTTTATGTCTTATTCTAAATAGGTTGCAAAGAGGGCTGATTCAAACTTCAAGAAGCATAACAGAACTTATAAAGGAAAAAAGGCTCATGACATAGGGCTGCTACTTTTGGTAAAACAATGAACCAAATATTAATAAATATTCTGCTATATTAGGTTAGTAATTAAATTGTAGGACTTGGAAGACTACAAAAGAAATTCAGGTACAAATTATTCAAATATAGTTGAGGATCAATGTAGAAGAAACAGTTGCTGTTTTCCACAGTGCAACAACTATTTAAAGAGCAATATTTTAGATATTAGTTTTATTTTACAGCTACTTTTGTTTATGATCATTACATTTAAGCTGTATTCCTTAAAATCAATCTGGCAGTAAGTCACTACGTTAAGAAAATGCCCTTATTCCTAATGCCACCCAGTGGAACAATTACCTTTAGAAGAGTTTGAGAATTTGAAATCCAACATCCTGTGATTCTACAATAGTCTACAAGCTCTCTTATGGCAAGCCCACATATATAGCACGATCCTGACAATCTTTATCAACTACTCATGATATTCAGAGGCATAACATCATCGTGAGGAAGGCAAATGGCTGCTGCCAGGTGTATGGGGCGGGGGGCAATGCAGAATGGCATGAGGGCTTGGGACGGCTATTGCTGGGTGGGAAAGACTTACCTGAGATACTTGCAATCTACCCTGCTAGCTTCCTCATTGAATTTGCTTGTGAGAAGCCGGCAGGAAAGGGCGCAAATAGTGATCATGTGACACTGCAACCATTGCAATTATGAGCCGGTTGCCAAGTGCCCAGATCACAGTCACATGACCGCAGGAGTGCTGTGACAGTTGGAACTTCAAGGACCAATTGTAAGTACCATTCATTCAGCACCGTTGTTAACTTCAAATAGTCACTGAACTTATAGTGGAATTTTTAAGTGAACTTTACCATAACAGAATCCAGCTTTTGCTTGACTTTTTGCATCCTCATTGATGTTCTTGCAACATTTGCAAACTGGTCAGCTGACAATATCATCAGATTCTTCTGGGCAGGAACACTGGCAGACATGCTGAGAGTCTGTGGGCTTCTGGGGGACTTGGTTAGTTGTGATCCACTCAATTCCTTTACTGCCTCAATCCCCTGCTTGGCCACTGAAGAGGACAAAGTAAAAAAACAACGTTTGAACAATATTAATCCTGTCATCATAAAAGAATACTGAATCCCAGCTATCGTGGGAATTAAGGATGTACGCAGTAAGGCTATAAAGCAGAAAACTATAAAATAGCCCACTATCACTTAAATGTCAACAGATTAGGTATCTCTATGGAGGCAGTCAAAGCAGAGGTGGGTTCCTATTGGTTCGGACCGGCTCTATAGAACCATTAGTAACGTGGCGGCCTGGGTCGCTGGAACCGGCAACGACCCAGGCCTGCCACGCCCCCAAGGCAGTTCTCTCGGCGGCGCCATAGGTGCAGCCATCTTGTTTTTAAGTACTGTGCATGCGTGCGCGCGCCCGCGCAGCGCGTCCCTGAGCGAACCGGCAGTACCTGAATCCGGAACCCACCCCTGAGTCAAAGGACTTCAAAAGCTTTTTATTTAAACTTTCTTGGTATGAGTTCAAGTACCACCACTACTTATAGGTAGTCCCCCACTTATGACTCCAACTGGAACCAAAACTTCCGATGCTAAGGTGGTTGTTGAGTGAATCACACTCGATTTTGCTACCTTTTTTGCCATGGTTGTTAAGTGAATCATTGCAGTTGTTAAGTGAATCACATCATCATTAAATGAATCCAGCTTGCTCCACTGACTTTGCTTGTTGGAAGCTGGCTGGGAAAGTTGCATATGGCAGTCACGTGTCCCTGGGACACTGTGACTGTCAAAAATACATGCAAATTTTGATCCCGTAACCATGGGGATGGTACAATGGACATAAGTGCAAGGACTGGTTGTAACTCATTTTTTCCAGTGCTATTGTAACTTTGAACGGTCACTAAGTGAATGGTTGTAAGTCAAGGACAACCTGCAGCAAGAAAGGCCACTTCAAACTTTCATAACTAAGGTTGGACTTGAATACACTCACCCCCCCCCCACACCCACAGATGCAGAAACATATTAAATTACCTTTGTAATCATAAATGTACACAAGGATTGGCTGGTTTTGACCAAAGGCACAAAATGCCACCATATGTTCAAGCGGATGGAAAGCAACATCACGAAGGGGGGAAGTGAAAGAAAGATCAGAATACATAGCTACCTGATCACCTGCAAAAGAAAAAAAAACCTATGTGAGTGAATACTTTATTCACAAATGTTAGATTTTTTTTACAATACAACAGGTTTGGGGGTACCCAAGCCAACTGAATCTAAAAATTAAACGATGCTTTCAAGTTAACAATTGTAAACAAATATCCTGCGGGGCAGGTATAATTTATCATTATCACTTTGGGATATAATGCATAGTGAATAAATAAATGATAAATATTTGTGAATAATAATTGAATTATTAATGAATGAATTATTATGGTTCGTTGCACTGGGTTTGGCATTTTTGTCTGCCTATTGAATAACCTAGTTCTGGTGATCCCACTATTTGATGTAAATATGTATATCTTTATTGATGTTATAAAAAGGTAAAGGTTCCCCCCGCACATGCGTGCTAGTCATTTCTGGCTCTAGGGGCGGTGCTCATCTCCGTTTCTAAGCCGAAGAGTCAGCGCTGTCCGAAGATGTCTCCGTGGTCATGTGGCCGGCATGACTAAACGCCGAAGGCGCACGGAGCGCTGTTACCTTCCCACCAAAGGTGGTCCCTATTTTTCTACTTGCATTTTTTACGTGCTTTCGAACTGCTATGTTGGCAGAAGCTGGGACAAGTAACGGGCGCTCACCCCATTACGCGGCGCTAGGGATTCGAACCGCTGAACTGCTGACCTTCTGATCGACAAGCTCAGCGTCTTAGCCACTGAGCCACCACGTCCCTGATTGATGTTATATCTTTATATAATTTGATATTATATTGATGTATATCAATTTAAAATATAGATAGAAAGCAATTGGGAAGCATTACTTAACGTATACAAAACTCCCAAGAAAAAAGGTTTTGAAACTTTGAATTTTCAACCAGAGTTATTTAGAAGGTCCTTTAAAAACATAAGTTACCTGTAAACAAACATTTTGTATTTCTAAATTTTCAAAATAAAGAATGAAGGTACCTGTTTCTAAATTCCAAACATATGCTACACCATCTTCACTTCCAGAAAAGAGGAATGTTCCACATGGTGTTAAGGTGCTATGAATTTTTTCTCGATAGTTTGTAGCACCAATATATTTCTTAGTAGCTAAGCTAAAGAATAGAGAGAAAAAACATGAATATATCTACTCTTTTAATTATTGTATGCCACTTCTGATTTCTGGAATGACCTACCCTTACTTTCACGTAGTCCTCAACTTACAACCATTTGTTTAGCAACTGTTCGAAGTTATAAAAGGTCAGAAAAAAGTAATGGAATGATTTTGAGTCCCTGTAAAATCAGGAGGACATTAAAAGCAGGAAAAAAAAACAAGACTTGATCTCAAGGCTTGATTGGAAGAAAATCCAGCAATTCTACTCTCTCTACTGCACTCCTAACTTTTATGGGGAAATTGCAGTCTATTCTTCTGTCATTTTAAAATAATAAAATCTCGGTATCACACCAGATGGTTTAGTGCTCCGGTTTCAAAATCATCTCAGTAATGTTGACTACAGAGATGTGTCTAATTCAGTCCTTCTCAAATAGTGGGGCGCGCCCGCCTGGGGGGGCTCGGAGCGATGCTAGGGGGGGCGCGTGTGACCCCGGGGAACATGCTTTTTTTGCCGCAGGGAGTAGGGTTTTTTTGCACCGAACAAAAGCACATAGCACAGAGCAGGATATATGAAATGCAGATAACAAACCCTTAAGATAGAGAGACGGAGATAATGAGACAAACATAAGTCTCCCGAAAGCTAAGACGAAATATGACAAACCGTATGTAGCGCTTGGCTTCACTGTGACTACGGTGGGAGACGAGGAAAGACCGGTATGTTTACTGTGTCTAAAAATGTTGGCAGCGGACAGCATGAAGCCAAATAAATTAAAGACTTAAAGACACTTAAAGACATTACACCCCAATCACGCTGATAAGCCGCTTGAGTTTTTTCAGCGAAAACGTGCCGAATATTGCCAACAATCATCCCGCTTTGTGAATGCTACTTCAGTAAACCAAGTTGGGGGGCGCGAAATGTTTACTTCTTCCTAGGGGGAGGGCGTAACAGAAAATAATTGAGAAGCACTGGTCTAATTGGATCTGGAAAGATATGCCTACCAGATCTTTTAGACCCTACATATAGACCTGGATAAAAGATCCAAGAACACTGGAGTTGTCTAGTAAAATATTAAATGGGTGAGAAAATCTATTCACTATAGACCATGGAGTGCTATTAATTCCAACAGAACTGCTTCAAATTCCTTTAGATGTGAACTGGAGATGTTTTGTAAAGATGAGCTCCATATGCCACAAATCCTGGGTCTTTTATTATCTTATAGCTAGCCTTTTTTCCCCCCATAATTTTTTCTTCCTCAGAAGTGCTTTGCTATTATCTTTGTTTTCATTGATTCTGTATCTGAAAAAGCAACCAACATCTTTAGTTACTTTCATCAACTGCTTTGTGGTTGCATAATTCTTAATACGACTTTATCTGCAAAATATTTCATTTTCCATTCTCCTTGAATTTTGATCTCGATTATCTGTTTATTTTTTGGGAATCTAAGAAGTCCAAGACTTCTAGTGCAATTACAAATAGCAAAAGGGAGAGTGGACATTGGTGCCTTATGGCTGTATATGCCAAAAATCCTGATAGCAGTATTAACATTTCAGAGGAAAAATCAGCAGTAATGTATTTCTTATTTCAAGTTTAAATGTGAAAAATCTGTCTTTACATTGCTTGAAGCAGCTGTTGGCAATAAATAAAGAATTTTCTTTGGAAAACCTGTCTCTCGTATTGTTGTACTTATCTAATCCATCGTTCCTATGATTCCATGTTCCTGTTTTTCTAATTTTGAATTCCAATCACTCATTATTAATACTACGCATCTTTAATGTTGTATTTAGAACCTTTACATTCAACTCACTTTATAAATCTGTACAAACTTATTATTTGGCACCCAAATTTGTCCAAACAGTCAACTCTATGTATCTTTCTTGAAAATATGGAATTAATTTGCCATTCCCTCTTCCAGATTGTAATTTGATGTTCCTTCTCCTATGTAGGTTGGCTTTTCTCAGTTATGTTAGGCCCCATCACTATCCTTAGCACTTTCTCACCCTCCTTTTTTGGCTTCACTGGTAGGGATGATACCTTTCAGTTCACATCACGCTCAAATTCAATGAAGCTACTGAGCCTTCCCATTATGTCATAAGTGGGGGTGGGAGGGGAAGGACAGCTCAGAAAGGCTCATTTAATTGAATACTTTATGCCTTTAAGAGCGTTAGGACCAGGATATGTTAAGATATCTAGAAGAAATGAGATGCCATTTTTTAAGAAATGCCTCAAACTGTCCTGTAGTATTGTTTAAATGGTATAAAACAGAAAACTTTGAAATACTTACATTCGAAGATCCATAATTCTTACAGTACTATCCTTGGTGTGGATAAGTAAACGCCTTCCATTTGGATGTACCTCCAAATAATTTATTGCTGTTCCTTTAATGTCACCATCATTTATTTCCTGCCAAAACAACCCCAATACAAAACACAGAACTATTGAGAGCATGTTTACAATGTAATAATAATAAAAATAAAAATAACAAAGCTGCCTATCCCAAGTCCTTGGGAAGGACTCAAAGAGACGATGATAGTATGGGCTAAAAATTTTGGATATAACATAGATTTGGATAATTGGCAAAAGCTTTGGGAGAGAAATCGAAAACTGACAATGGCCTCATCATATAAGGAAAATCTCTATAAAATGTTCTATAGGTGGCATCTCCCCCGGCAAGATTGCCCAAAATGTTTAACAATATGTCCCCAAATTGTTGGAAATGTAAACAAATATCTGGCACATATTACCACATGTGGTGGACCTGTATAAAGGCAAAGAAATGTTGGATACAAATTCATATATGGTTAGAAAAAATGATTAGACAACATATAGAGTTTAAGCCAGAATTATTCTTATTAGGCATTATATCAGACGGTTATGATAAAGGGACAATATACCTAATATTACACATCTTGACCGCAGCAAGAATTGTATACGTGCAGCAATGGAAGAGTGAAAACACCCCTTCAGAAGAAGAGACAATAAGGAAGATACTGGTCTGTGCGGAAATGGACAGACTAACGTTAAAAATAAAAGATAAAGAGGATACAGAATACTATGCGATATGGAATAGATTCTATCAATGGTTGGAAGTTAGAATGGTATATGTATTAGAATGTAGGTATTAGAATGAAAGATAAATTTGATACTCTAGAATATGATGGTCAGAAATAACTGTATAGCACTAGCACTGTTTAAAATAGTATATATGTTAGTTTGTTTTCACCTTTGTTTCGTGGCAAGTGGAATGCCAGGACAATTGCACTGTATTCAATATATTTATGTTTAAACAATAAAAATATATTTAAAAAAGTCTAATACAGTCCAAACACTGATGGTGTTACCTAACTGAGTATTGAAACATCTGCAATCAAATAACCAAGCTCAGAGATCACCAAGGACCTCATAGTTCAACCTTGAGTTACAAATATTTTCTTCTATTGACATCAGTATAAACATGTGGCTGACTGTACACCAACCATAATATATTAATATATGCTGCCTGATTCCCAGTGTCTCTTTAGAATAGTGATACTATAGAGAATAAAAAAGACAACAGAATATAAGTCTTGTTAGGTTAGACCAAGTGGCCAAGGAATCCATTGTCTTATCAGAAGCCTTTGAAACATCCATAAGCAAGAGATGAATGAAAATAATTCTCTCCTGCTACTGTTTCACAGAGATTGGCATTTAGAGTTACACAACTTCTGATCCAGGTACTAGTACAGCTGTGATTACAATTAGGCATTAATTACCTTTACCTCTCATTATCGCCCATTAATTGTTAAACTGTTGCTACTGAAGTTTTTAAAAATGCATTCTCATTCCTATCTTAGTATCTGTAAACTGCCTAGAATTCATAAGCTTAGAGGTAATAGATAAAACTGGATAAATTAGACCCTGGCACAATTATTGATTGATAGCATTTAAAGGCAATTAATAAATGGTCATTACTATCTTGCACTGGAGAATACCACACACATAATTTGTGCAAAGAAATACATACATTGCTTGTAATTTCAGACCAGTCAAGTTACCAACATGGTTATTGTCTAATGAGGAGAGGAAAGGGGATCTGTGTAAATTGTTTTGAATTGCTCGATGGAATACAGGTTGTGCTGTAATAAATATTTCAAACACCTTAGCAGAATGAATGAAAAAAAAAAGAAGTCAAGTACTTACCGTGTTTTTCGGACTATAAGACGCACCGGTGTATAAGACGCACCAAGAGGCTGTGTTTTGCCCGTTTTTTGCAAAAACGGGGGCATTTTGCCCTCCCTCAGCCCCCAGGAGCACTCTGCAGACCTTCCAAACCCTCTTCGCAGCTGTTTTCGCATGGGGTGGGGCTTTGGGAGGCCAAAAGTGGCTGTATTCAGTGTATAAGACGCACCAACATTTCCACCCTCTTTTGGGGGGGGGGAGTGCGTCTCATACTCCGAAAAATACGGTAAGTATCAGTGGTTACAAATGGATTTAAGGTTCTATCACTGTCACTGTCACATTATTCTTCTGTAAGTAGGTACAGTTATAATACGGGAGCCAGTTGGGTCTAATGGTTAAGATGTTGGGGTATGAGCAAGGAAACCTGACTTGCAATCCAGCTGTAGACCCAGAAGCTGGCCAGATAACTGAGCCAGTCACTTTCTCCCAGCTCTAGGAAGACCATGGCAAAGCATTTCTGAAAACATTGCCAAGAAAATGACATGTTGTTCATGTAGGTATCAGGAATCATCATCATCATCATAAGGGCAGAAAATTAAGCAGCAAGTAACTACTGTTACCTAAACTGATTGTTTCTGTTTTTACTGTAGTTTTCTAAAATAATTCAAGTGTTTTTTTTTAAAAAAAGAAAGGATTTGTTATTCCCAAATCATCATGCTTTACTCCCTTTTTATTAGTGCTAAAATGCAAATTCAATTATCAACTGAATACCAATAACATTAAGAAAGCATGGAGCAGAAAAAGAGATTATTGGACATGTATGTGAGATAAAAATATGTACAGTTAAAGCTTCTAGAAGATTTATATGTATCAAGAGTATTGATGATGTTAACTTATTCAGAAATATTTTTATTAAATATCATACAGCAATTAATACTAATAAAAGCAAATCATGTTGAATATAGTCAGAAATCTAATTGTGAAACTTTGAAATATACATTGCACAACCTTATCAAATATCACAAGATTTTAAAACTTGATTTTTTCTGTATACCTTATCGATGCCCCAGTGTTGAATTGGTGACTGAGAATTTTCTTTAACAAAAGTATTCCAGATAATTATTAACCCTGTGCCATCTCCAGAAAACATGTGAAATCCTAGAAAACAAGTTGGTTTGCTTAATATGATAAAAAAAATTCTGACATTCAAATTACTCATATAATTGTACTGCATAATAGTTTATGCAAAGTGTATCTAGTCAAGTATCTTTCTTCATCACCTACTTTTCCATTTTGCTAATTTGTTTCAGAAACCATGCGCCCCGAACTGTATTTAGATGTTACACAACCACACCCTAAAATAGAATTATTACCAATAGCAAGGAAGGCATTATTCTTTTGTCAATGAAGCTTAAGGTTACATGAAAATATTTTATATGCTGAAAATCACAATGCCAGCTCCCATTCAGTTCATAATACATTTATTAAATATATTTAAAAGTCTTAAGATGTTTTTCCCACATACAGTACTACCACATATGTGGGTTTTCTCTTATCAGATCTCATGCATAACTTGTGTTGTGCAAGTTAGGCTAATTCTTCAACTTAGATACCCTATTTTATTACCCCAACATCTCATCCCAAAAACTGTGTTGTCCAACTACATGATTTTTTTCTTTGATGGGAGGGGGTACATAATATATATATTTTATTCCACTCTACAGAATGTGCATTCATTGCTTATCTGGTACCTGAATTTGAAGATCGTATATTTCCTGTACAAATCCCCCACACAATTTAACCCTTGTAAATTCAGTGGGTTTTTGCAAATGGCATAAACACCTAGTGAAGTGATGGGGTACCTTTTTTGGCTTGCGTGCCAAAAGGGTGTGCACACGCGCGCTAGTGTGCACGTGCATGCCCACACTCATGCCCTCCCCCCGTGCATACGCACAACCCCCGCGCTGCACCCCTCCCACGCGCATGCGCACAGGCCTCGCAATGGACTCCTGAAGCCTGGGGATGGCAAAAAACGGCCAAACGGGCCAACTGGAAGTTCGGAAATGTCCCCAGAAGCCTGGGGAAAGCGAAAATGGCCCAAGGGGCCAACTGGAAGTTTGTTTCCGAACTTCCGGTTGGCCCGTTTGGCCATTTTTCGCCGTCCCCAGGCTTCAGGAGGCTTCCCTGAAGCCTGGGGAGAGCGAAAACGGCCGAAAAGAAGGCTGAAAATCAGCTGGCCAGCACGTGCATGCGCACTGGAGCTGACATAGGGCAACGCCTCGCATGCCCTCCGATATGGCTCTGCGTGCCAGCTGTGGCACACGTGCCATAGGTTCGCCATCATGGACCTAGTGGATTCAGATGGATATCATAATCTTTCCTCTATGTTTGATCATATTTCATTAGATTTTCATATAAAAATCCTTTTTATTATATTAGTGGTTTTTTTTTACTATAAGTCCCCAGGTATTCCTGAATCTATTACTAAGCCTCCTTAAAAGAATAGCAATAATATATAATAAAATCCAGAGTAATTACAAATATGAGATAGGTACTTTATGCAACATTTTTAGTGTGAAATATCTGCAACTTACCTTCAGCATTAAAACACAAAGTATTGATAAAACTTTTGTGACCATCAAATTCTTGTAAAAGCTGCCCATGAATTTCCTTTACTTTTGCATTCCAGACTCTAATCACAGAATCATAACATCCAGTTACAACGAGGTACTCAGCTACTGGGTGGAATTTTGCAGCATAGACAAATGAAGGATGTGGGAAAACTTTGGTGGCTGATGTAGCCTGGGCTTCAATTTTCCACATTCTAAACAGAAACAATATTTAGAAAGTTGGTCTCTTTTTTTTACTAGATAATTCAATAAACCAGTGGTTCTCAATCTTTTCTTCACCACGGACCCCTTTTAAATACCTTTTGTGGCCACGAACGATGGCCAAAGACCCCCAAGACTTAATTCAAGATTTAAATCATAAGATTTCTTCAAGTCTTTGTGGCCTTGTGACATCATGCCCCCCACCAGGGGTCCATGGACCACAGGTTGAGAACCACTGCAATACACCATTTCAGTACCAAACTGTGTGTTAATATATTTTAAAAAACGATCTGTAAAAATTTTGAATCTACTTACAAATATATGACCTGGATATGAGTTTACTCATTAGCCAAATCTCTATAATGACTTATTCTTCAATTAATTATTCTATAAAATAAAAAAACCACCTGATTCCTCACGATGTTTTTGACTTAAAATTAAATCATTTAACCACATCAGCTTGTTTAGTATGAACTAATGTTTTGAAGCAACAGATTATTTGCATTATTTTTTAAAAGAATCTGGTTCTGTGAGGGGAGGGAAACAAATAGAATAAAGGAATGTACCTTTTATTAATGGGGGCAGAGATATGAAGCAAGAGATTGAATACGAAATATAAAAAAAAAATAAAACCTACAAGGAAGGTAGGTTATTTATTTATTATTTAGTTTGTTCAATCTCTATAGCCACCCAGTTCTGAGATTATATGTGCACACATAATTGTGTAAGAGATGCGGAAAAAAAGAACAAAAGCAAGAATCCTGGTCTTTAATGTAAGTTTGTTCTGGGTTCAGCAGCAAAGGGTGGCTTTGAAATTTCTATATCTATTCTTTTGACAAAGTGTGCTGAGTTCTGTTCAAAGCAGGGCTTTATAAAATCTGTTGGAAAATCTATTGGTATGAATGTAACTATTTGTCCTCATTTTGTCTCTTTGGGAGAGTGCCTTTTGCAAGCATATACATAAGAGGATGCATACATGTTGTCATACTCAGGTCTGAAGCACATACTATTTACTGGGGATTGGCTTCACTAGACTTGGCAACCCATGATTGATAAGCTGGTATTTTGTTGCTGTTTTAATTTTTTTTCCCATCTCCTCTTCTGATGGGTGTATGACTATCTTAAATTTGGGGCAATTTTCATTTCATGTATACTGTATACCTCAATTTTAACAGGAGAAAGTTGGTTATACTGACCTTGCAGTGCCATCTGAGGAAGCAGTAAGAAGATGCCGATTATCCTTTGACCAACAAAGATCATACACAATGTTCAGATGTCCATAGAACTCCCTTAGGTAGCACCCTGAAGGAATCTCATACACTAATAGAGCACAATAGAATCTTTTAAGGATCTAAAAATACACGCCATTACAACAAACACATGAAGCAAGTAAACCACATTTGAATTTGAAGAGGATTCTTTACATAAAGCATTGATTGTTAGATAGCATGGTGATGAAGACTTTATTTTTGCCAATATTAAACCAATAATCAGAGGTTAGAGTGGCTTAACACGTTTCTTACTTTTAGGAAGGGAGGCAAAACTATTCTTTTTCATCATATACATTGTGTGCACAATTATTAGACAAGTGAGTATTTTGACCATATAATCGTCATGCATCTTTTCCACCTGCAAGCTGTATAAACTTGAATGTTTAGTGGATATAAGCATATCAAGTGATGTGTATTTGTGTAATGAGAGAGGGTGTGGCCTAAGGAGATCAACACCCTATATCAAGGTGTGCATGATTATTAGGCAGCTTCTTTTCCTCAGGCAAAATAGGCTAAAAAAGAGATTTAACTGACTCTGAAAAGTCAAAAATTGTAATAAGTCTTTCAGGGGGATGCAGCACTGTTGAAATTTCTAAGATATTGGGGTGTGATCACAGAACCATAAAACATTTTGTTGCAAATAGTCAACAGGGTCGAAAGAAACGTGTTGAGAAAAAAAGACACACCTTAACTGCCAAAGATTTAAGAAGAATCAAACGTGAAGCTACCAGGAACCCATTATCCTCCAGTGCTGTCATATCTCTTGATGGACCAGATGGATGGGCCCGTGGCTGGATCAGTAACAGGCACAGAGCTCCACTTCGACTCAGATGCCAGCAAGATGGAGGTGATGTACTGGTATGGGCTGGTATTATTGAAGATGAACTAGTTGGATCTTTTCGGGTTAAAGATGGACTCAAAATCAACTCCCAAACCTACTGCCAGTTTTTAGTAGACACTTTCTTCAAGCAATGGTACAGGAAAAAGTCTGCATCTTTCAAGAAGATCATGAGTTTTATGCGGGACAATGCTCCATCGCATGCATTGAAATACTCCACTGCATGGCTAGCCAGTAAAGACCTTAAAGATGAAAGAATAATGACATGCCCCCCCCTTCCTCATCTGACCCTCACCCTATTGAGAACTTGTGGGCTCTTATTAAACAGGAGATTTTTGGTGAAGGAAAACAATACACCTCTCTGAACAGTGTCTGGGAGGCTGTGGTTGCTGCTGCACAAAAAGGTGATAGTCAACAGATCAAGAAACTGACAGACTTCATGAATGGAAGGCTTATGACTGTTATTGAAAAGAAGGGTGGCTATATTGGTCACTGATTGTTATTTTGAACTGTCAGAAATGTTTATTTGTCAATTTTGAGTCGTTTATTATCACTTTATTAGATGAAAATAAATGAGGCGGGAAAATTTTCATTTTTCATTTAGTTGCATAATAATTCTGCACACTAATAGTTTCCCAATAATTGTGCACACATAGATATTCTCCTAAGAAAGCCATAACCTCACTTTTACTTTCTTAAATATTCAGGTTTGAGGTTTATTAACATTTTGGATTGACCGAGAACACTGTAGTTGTTCAATAATAAAATTAATCCTCCAAAATACAGCTTGCCTAATAATTGTGCACAGTGTATTTGAGGGTTAAAGTATTTTGCTGGTGATTTCTGTGTAGTTTAATGTGATGTTATGATTCTTAATGCCAGTTTACTGAGCTGCTTTATTTGACATTGGTTTATGGTTATGATTGTGTTATTATGTTTTAAAACATGCAAGCCACCCATACTGTGCACAGGATGGGGTATAAATGTTATAATAATTATATGAATAAAAGGAAATAATTTCATAAAATTGGTATTTGTAATAATAATCACAACAAAATAATCTATTTTCCTAAAGAAATTCCACTGTTTCTGTTTATTCAGCTTTACTGGCACCTAAGTTTAAGTAAACACTCTGGTATCTCTTTACTACCATCTAGTGGCTGGAAAGTGTAATAGCGAGTATTTAAAGTACAGATCTCAGTACACAGCATCATAAAACCAATCTAGATCAGTGATGGCGAACCTTTTTGGCACCGAGTGCCGAAACTGGAACGCGCATGCGCGTGTGCTGGAGCACCAGAGACCCAAAGACCAGCTGACCGGCACGCATGCATGCACCGGAAACCCAAAGACCAGCTGGCCAGCGCACGCATGCACACCGGCCAGCTGGACTTTGGGTTTTCTGCACATGCGAAGACCAGCTGGCCGGCACGCATGCATGCGCCGGAAACCCAAAGACCAGCTGGCAATGGTGCGCCCGCCCACAGAGAGGGCTCTGCATGCCACCTCTGGCATGCATGCCATAGGTTTGCCATCACGGATCTAGATGAAGAAAAAAACAGTATTTCACTTTTCTGTTGTTCATACTTATATACTGCTTATTGTTCACCATTTATTTCTTTTTTATACAACCTCTATGCTTTCTTTTATATTACTTTCCATATTTAAATCATCTCACTTACAATCAGTGGCAGGTGAGGTTCACACAACATGAAAATTCACAATACAGGTAGTTTAAATTGTGGTATAAATCCAGCCATCGTTGTGACTCTTTGTTTAAAGTTTACCAGGATGTATCAATTTAACCAACTGTGACTTACACACATACAAAAAAGCCATAATTAAGCAAACCATGGCTTAGTGAAAAAATGCATAATTAGTTGAAGAGTGAATATTTTCATTTGAATATAGCATTATGTTTCTGGAAGGGATGAGGACTTACTAATTTAACTACTAACATCTTGCTAATTTAACTTCATTGCAGTCATTAACTAGCACAAGAAAAAACTATTATTCAAATATCCAATAAACAAAACTAAATTGACAACGTCAGGACAGGGGTGAAATTCAGCAGGTTCGGACAGGTTCTATAGAACCGGTGGTGGCGATTATGCGCAGTTCGGAGAACTGGTAAATCGCACCACTGACTGGCCCCGCCCCGCCCCTCCCCTCCCACTCACTCCTTCTCAGGCTCATACACACAGAGCAAACATGAGAAGGAGGCGAGAAGCAGCCAGGTTGAACGCTAGAAGACTTGGCCGAACTTTTCTGTTGGTTCTGTGGGCGTGGCTTGGTGGGCATGGCTTGGTGGGATGGTGCCGCCCCACCTTGCCGTGAATGATGTCAAGTTGGCCACGCCCACTCAGTCACATGACCCACCACCACCACCACCAAGCCACAGAACCAGTAGGGGAAAACTTTGGTATAAGATTGGGGAACTTACAACAAATTTGAGCCATTAGGTTAATTATAAATCTATTAATTTGCTGTTCTAAATAATTTATTTAAATTATTGAACTTCATTCAGAAGTTACATGAGCCTTATTTTGATAGATTGTAATATTAAGATTACATGACTTTGAATTACAAATAGTGGTAGCTGAATACTGAAAGGTTTTAGGACATAGGGGAAAGGAAAGTGGAAGGATTTACTGATATCACTTGAATTACTCTGAGAGAACACCACTAAAATAAAAAATTAAAAAAACCTGTCATGTGAGGAGAAAAGATTAAAAAGTACCCTTTAGCATTTGGTTATACTTTAAATTTGAATAATCAATCAACTTTCAAGGATAAAAAGAAGAAAAATTTCCCCTCCAAACAGTTCACCATATACATACTGTAGATGGTGGGTTAAAATAAAAATAGGCCTTGAAACTCTCACTTACAAACAACAGGATAACCATCTCTTCCTGCGCAACCTGCTGCTAATGTCCGTCCATCTTCAGAGAAACGAATACAGAAACATCCCATATCTCCTGCTTTCAAGGAAAAAAGGTACTTGTTTGGCAATCGACACACCTGCAGATCCAAAGTGAACCGTTATTTGTAAGCTTGTTTAAATACAATATTAGAATAGAATAGAATAGAATTTTTTATTGGCCAAGTGTGATTGGACACACAAGGAATTTGTCTTTGGTGCATATGCTCTCAGTGTACATAAAAGAAAAGATACATTCGTCAAGAATCATAAGGTACAACACTTAATGATAGTCCGGGTACAAATAAGCAATCAAATTATAGTAGGAACCAGTCAATATAAATCAGCGGTTCTCAACCTGTGGGTCGTGACCCCTTTGGGGGTCGAACGACCATTTCACAGGGGTCGCCGCACGCGTTAGCCCGCCATTTTGGGGCCACCGTCACTGAAGGGGTGAAACGGTCCCGGTTCGGCAGTGCTGCGGGTCACCGGACAGCTGGTAGCCTGGACGCTGCCATTTGCGTTCTTCTACCCTCTGTGCATGCGCAGAATGCTTTGCGCATGCGCAGAGGGTAAAAGAACCCAAATGGCGGCGTCTGNTGACCCCTTTGGGGGTCGAACGACCATTTCACAGGGGTCGCCGCACGCGTTAGCCCGCCATTTTGGTGCCACCGTCACTGCAGGAGTGAAAAGGTCCCGGTTCGGCCGTGCCTGCGGGTCGCCGGACAGCTGGTAGCCCAGATGCCGCCATTTGGGTTCTTCTACCCTTTGCGCATGCACAGAATGCTTTGCGCATGCGCAGAGGGTAGAAGAACCCAAATGGCGGCGTCCGGGCGAAGTCTCCCACTTCCGATGCTATCAGCTGT
>QLTV01002492.1:1060335-1078294 GCA_003457575.1 Thermophis baileyi
CCACAGAGACACAAAGACAGATGGGTGTATGTGAGAGAGAGAGAGCGAGAGAGAGAGAGAGAGAGAGAGAGAGAGAGAGAGAGAGAGAGAGAGAGAGAGAGAGAGAGAGACAGAGATCCGATCCAACCTTGGAGAGTTACCGTATACCAGGGCTGGCAGCGGTGTGCTCTCGGCCGGTGAGGGGGAGTGGCAGGTGAGGAGGGAGGACGGCGGAGAAGCGAGACGCATGGAGCGAGACAGGGCTCCCCTTGCTTTCTCTTCTCCCCCCCTCGCCGGGCATGGCAGGAGCTGTCTCGCCCCATGCATCTCGCTTCTCCGCCGCCCCCGCTCCCCACCTGCCACTCCCCCTCGCTGGCCGAGATCAGCAGGCCAGATTCGGGGAGCTGAATGTGCTGCTGCCGCCCGGGAGAAGAACATGAGAAACGGGCTCTTTCACAGCACCTCCTCTCTCTCTTATTCTACCGAGTGGCAGCAGTGTGTCCGGCTCACCGAATCTGGCCTGCTGATCTCGGCCGGCAAGGGGGAGTGGCAGGTGGGGAGGGGGGGCGGCGGAGAAGCGAGACGCATGGAGCGAGACAGCTCCTGCCATGCCCAGCGGGGGGGGGGAAGAGACGGCAAGGGTAGCTCTGACTTGCTCCATGCGGTGGGGTGGTGGATGGGGCGGGCCGGACCACAAGATGTAAACTCTGGCTGGAAGCCGCTGGAAGCGGAGAAGGGACCGGTTGGGCCATCCACCTGCTGCCGTGTCTTCTGGCAGCCGGAGCAGAGAAGCAGCGAAGGGAGCCGTAGCCCTGCATGGAGCTGGAACCATAGAGCAGGAAGCGCACTCCCAGAGCGGCCGCTCCCGGAAGACTTGGCAGCAGGCGGCTGGCCCAATCGGCCTCTTACCGCTCGGTCGGTGAGTGGCACTCTGGCCGGCCAGAGGTGGGGTTGTCCGCTGGGTGGGCACTACGTGGTAAGAGGTGCCGAGTGGCTGCTCTCTTGCGAGTGGGGTGGGAGTTTTCAGGCAAGGGGGATGGATGGATGGGAGGCGGCTGAGCGCCAAGAACACTGGGGAGAGATAGAACGGAGAGGCAACTCCCGATCAGCTCAGCTGATCCGCAGGTCCTGATTAAGGTGCCCAGCTGCCATTAGCTGACTGGGGAAGGGAAGGGCTGCCTCCTGTGCTGGCCACGCCCACCCCTTCACTAGGGCTTATTTTCGGAGGAGGGCATATATTTATGCCCACCCCAAAAATCAGGCTTGGCCTTATTTGAGATATGTCATCGTGCTTTTTTTGCCTAAATTAGGGTCATATAAGGGGAAGGTGAAAAGGGTAATGAAAAACTGCAGGCAGTGAAATTAGATATATTAAAAAAATCAAGAACATATCTCACATTTGGCACTTAATCTCTAAAGCAGTGCTTCTCTCCCGCTTCCCTCCGCATGTTTCTTATGAGGAACCAAATTATATATCATGCTACATTATTTTATAAAAGACATTTATATTACAAAGAAAGGGCAATTGGGTCATCTCAACTTAGAATATGTTTTTGAATGGGATCCAGTCTCATTTATTTTTACTTATACTGCCTTTCTCTATATATGTTGCTTCTAGCAAATTGCACCCATATCTGGAGTACATTAGAGTTTGGGAAACAATAGGGTGTTTGTTTTTCCCCAGAAAAAAGGTCAGCCATTTATCAGCACACCAACTTTGGCCCTGCATTTTTAAATTTGGGATCACTGACACTTCAATATGAATCTTGCAATAACTACAATTTTACAATAGCATTTCATCATTTGTTTTCTCTATACCAAAAGGAGGAAAAAGTACATAGGCCTAAAGCTTTCCCTTCATTTTCCAAGCAGAATTCTGGAGATGAAACAGCACTTCAGCAGGCTCAAAGAAACAAAAAGATTAAGACTACTCAAACTATCACTAGTGTTTTAAGTAGCAGTCTATTTTCTTAAATTTACTAAGTTAACTTTCTCTACTATTCGTATTTTAATAATAATACAGATTTTGTATTTTTCTACAAAATATCTGCAATTCACCATCATAAACAGCACTAGACATTTCTCAAATAAAAGCTGGAAAAGAAACCTGAAGTCCTTCCTGCTTCTATAAAGTTCACTAAAGTAAGATTATAACAATAGTTTGATTTTTTTTTAAAGGCTAATATCAAAATGTATAACAATTATCTGAAAATGTTTTTACCTGTCCAGGAAGTTTTGACCACTTAAATGGTTCTTCCTTTTTCACTTGAGTTCCAGAATTCAATATTGTTTTAGATGTATCATTCTGTAGATCCAAGAATGATGTGCTATGATATTCTTGCTGAATAGCCATCATAGATCGCAAAGAAGGGTTTACCTAGAAAAAAATATATGAAAACAATTTTAATATATGTTTTATAAAACAATGTATGTAGTAATATAAAATTTATAAAAAAATATAAAATTCCAGTACATGAAAAGTATGAAGAAAATATAATGGACCATTTAAAGCAAGGGAGTGCACATCAGAATATTCATATGAAAACTAACTTCATTTAAGTAAATCAAACTGCAAGTACATCCAGGGTTAGTTAACACACGCATATATGACTTGATTTCTCCATCCTCAAAATATCATACTAAGCATGTGATTATGTTCATTTGCAAACGCCTTTCATCCAATTACTATTCATTTCCCATCAGTGCTACAGATTTTATGACTGCTCATTAACACCTACAGCCGCTACATGATGTCATGAAGCCACTAACTGAACCAACTTATACTGCTAGCATGACATGTCAAAGCATATTAAATTCTGTAATCAGCAAGCAGTTGTGTCAACACACATGCTCATGTATTAAGGTTGGATTGTGCTACAGTAGAAACTGTTTGTATGGAAGCATAAGGCATCTTTCTAAGCAGAAATAAAGAGTGTTAGTATGAATACCCAATGATTTAAATCACTAAGGATAACCTCTTTGAATACTGTAAGATAAAGAAGCTTTCTAAACCGATACCCTTTAAATCACTAGCTACATCCAGTTTATCAAAACAGGACAGCAATAAAATTATGTTAATCAACTTCACTAAAGCAAAATCTGACCAATACATCTCAGCTTTAGCAGTCTTCTTTAAAAAACAAAGAGGAAAATTTCCCATGTAGTCTACCATTTTTGCCAAAGTGTAGCTACTTCACTATTCAGCAGCATATTCCTTAATTTATTTATAGCATAAAACTGAACTATATTAGATTACTGGAAGGGGATAATTAAAGATGAGACATTTCAGAATTTAACACAAGCGGAAATATTTTTCTCTCTGCAGCTAATAATAAAAAGGCCAAGAAGAAGACATTATTTTGTCATGGTCACAAGATATATTTTAAAGACACTTAAGTTAACATACGTGATCGGGAAGTTTAATGCCTTTTACAGTCACATACAATGTTGAAGGGTAATTGTTTCTAGGACACTTTGACCACCAGTCATAAACTTCCACCACATGAAGTTGTGACCTGGTCCTTGGAGGAGGAGAATACAACTGAAGACGTACTTTTCCACCAACGTTCAGAACTCCATTTGCACCAACAAGCTGAAAATGACCAAATAATTAAGATGGGGGATAAAACATACATTACACTGAGGTATTTTATTGATGAAAGGACAAATAACAGCACTCTAAAACCATAAACAAATGTGGTGTTGCAGTTAAGATACTGGACTAACACTGGGGAGACCTAAAAACCACCTACCCTAACAGTCTGTAGAGATTCTCAGTGATCCAGGTCATGGTTGTCCCAAAGGTGCTTTTTCAGGAGGCAACCCGACTTTCTTGTTTTTTCTTTGAAGATGTTTCGCTTCTCATCCAAGAAGCTTCTTCAGCTCTGACAGGACAGTGGGGAATGGAAGTATTTATACTCCTTGCAGACAGCTGGTCATTTGCATCCTTTTAGAGGGTCTTTGAAGCACTTGGAAGTTTATCTGTATCCTCGGGGTCATCTGAGTAGTGCTCCTGGTTCCTGTAGTCTGCAGTTTTTCCTCTGGAAATCCATTCCTACTCCCACACCATTCAAAGGGTCTTCATCCCAAACTGTATAGCTAAAATCTGTAGAGATTCTCAGTCATCCAGGTCATGGTTGTCCCAAAGGTGCTTTTTCAGGAGGCCACTGGACTTTCTTGTTTTTTCTTTGAAGATGTGGTATTAAGGCTACTCTCTTATAAGTCAATCTACCTCATAGGATTATTTTGAGGGTGAAATAAACTCTCCCCCAAGCTCTTTTGAGCTTCTAAATATTAATAAATTGAAGTAATAATAAGAACAATTGTTTAATTGAAGTAACAATGAACCACAGGTTTCCTATCAGAAAAAGACAATCCACATATAGATACAAACAGGTCATCTGATTAAGTTACTGTTATGTCCTCTGTTTATGTGAATTTACATGACAGTGAACTCAGTACAATAAATGTTTATCTTTTGCCAGGTAGGGGAGTATACGCACGTTTTACCCACCTCCTTCAGAACCTGGATCACTGTTTAAGTATCTTAATTGAAAAGGCCCAAGAACATTTTGTAGTCCTATATACAGTATACCAGGGGTTGGCAACCTTAAACACTCAGAGAGCCATTTGGGCCTGTTTCCCACAGAAAAAAAAAAACACCGGGAGCCACAAAACTCTTCCCGTGCCTGACTATTTCCTGAGCGGCCACAAAACTAGCATATATAGTTGAATTAAAGATTTTGTTTTCTTCTGAAACTTTTCTTTTCTTGGATTTATCCATGGTTGGCCTACCGGGGGTCGAAAAGCTTAATAAATTGCGCGTCGATGGGTGTTGGACATTGGCAGTTGTCACGCATATTTTGAGCAACAGGGAGCCGCAGCACAGGGATAAAAGAGCCACATGCGGCTCCAGAGCCATGGGTTGCTGACCCCTGCAGTATACCATAACAGCTTTTGCCTTTTGTTTAACAGTCTAAAAAAAATTATTGCAAAATGAAAAAGACCTAGAGATAGGCAAGTAAAATGAAAAAAGAACGTTCAGGTATCAATAGCCCAAAGGTGCTTTTTCAAGAGGCAACTGGACTTTCTGGTTTTTCTTTGAAGACATTTCGCTTCTCATCCAAGAAGCTTCTTCAGCTCTGACTGGATGGTGGGGAATGGAAGAATTTATGCTCCTTGCTGACAGCTGGTAATTTGCATTCTTTTTTGAAGTGAAACATCTTCAAAGAAAAACTAAAAAGTACAGTTGCCTCTTGAAAAAGTACCTTTGGGACAACCATGACCTGGATAACTGAGAATCTCCACAGACATTCAGGTATCAATGCTTAAAATTAGACATTAAGAACCAACTAGTTGACTCTGTACCAGATCCAATTGTTCCTACCAGAACCAATGGAATTCCAATGTCTCCTATCCTGTTGCTACAGCCTGATAAATGAATCCTGCCAGACTATGCCAGAGTTATTTCTACCATACAGTTCTTAATTTTTATTCAGAAGGGATATAAGGAGTCAAGCTCATACTATAATTTCCAGACTATAGGTTTAGCTATAATAGCTGAGTCAAAAGAAAAACATTTTGCAAAAACTATCATCCAATGAAAATTTATTCTCTCTCTTTCAGCAACTAGGCCCAACTCCCAATGAATCTGGGCAGATCAAAACAATCAAAGAAATTACAACAGCCATCAATAAAAAAAATGAAAGATGGTAAGTGCGACAGATGGATGAAGTGAGGGGTCTTACTCTTTTTCACCCAACACCTAGATGAAAAGTCACGTTTTTGATGCTTTTTTGACCAATTGGGGGCACAGTTGCCCTCCACAGCTGCAGTATGATCCCAGGAAAGACTTGTTTGGTTTAAAAAAATGGAAGAGAAGTGCTACATGCACAACTCCACACACTCAGGTCAAAATCTATTTACACAACACACACAGATAAAATGATGAGTGCAAAAATATTGCAATCGCATTAATTGGGGCTCACAATGACGTCACACAGCCAAGAGATAGTTGACAATGCTTTCTGATTAGTCTGGTGATTTTGTCATTTGTATTGCTGTCATCGTTACTGACTCGGAAACAAGCTGGTTTTGTGTTTCATTAAATGGTGCCAGAATAAATTCAGGAAAGCAAGCATGAATAGCCACCACATATTTAATCAGAAATCCAAACAGAAATAATTGTGAAGACCCTCCATCCAACTTTTCAATAATGGGGGTGGATAGATATATGATCTGCTATGTTTTGCAAATTGAATTTTTTTTTAACGTAAACTAGTTGAAATACACCTGGACTAATTTTCTGACTATATACAAAGTCTATTCTTTGACTATACGCAAAGCAATTTTTGTGTTTATCTTTGCTCAGACTTGTTTAATGCTTCAGTACAATGTTTCCATTAAAATAAAAAATAAAAACCTTTAGAAATGCCCAACAGATTTTCCGAAAGCCGCTTTCTTGAGCTTGAATATCAAAGTTGGCCTTTGCATCATTCATGCTCAAAAAGTCAAGGATCTGGAAGTAGGAAACACATTTTATTCAGTTTACAATATCAGTTAATTTTGCTGGATTTTTCTTAAATCTTTTGTACATATTAGTTTTCTATGATAAAGACCTCTTGTGGCAAATACAGTAAACAACTGAGATATATACAGAACAGCAATCTAAGGCCTTGCTGTATTTGATGAATTTCAGATCTCACTCAGGATGCCATAAAAACAGTGGATGTGAGCTTCACCACAAGAAAATGCTTTTAAAGGCATATATACAAACTAGATGTAGGCTGTTGTTATGGATTGAAGAAACTTCCCAGATGACATTCTTTTACTTTTGCTTTGATTCTAAATTTGTCTCTTTCCCTAGCAACCAAGTATTCAGTTAAGCAGTAAAACAGATAATTGGGTTATTAGGAGACCTGAAAATAAAACATTGTACCCTCTGATGTTGAAAAATAATAATAATAATAATGGCCTACGTGCATCTTTAAATTTCACAAACTGTCCGAATTGTTTTTAACGAAACTGTTTTTATGCAATTAGACTATCTGGTCTGCTTCCACCACCAAAGGTGCATCGTTTCTAAACAATCCAGTTTTGAAATTGTGCATTTTACCCGTAAGAGGAAAGATACAGAAAGTATTTGCCAGAAGGAACAAAAGATAAAATGATTAATGAGTCATTTCTTACCTCAAAAAACAGAATTACTTTGGGGCTCCCTTCAGCATCTTGGAGAAAATAGTTAAAACGTTCATTGAATAGTATTTGCTCCTCCCATTCTGGTAGTGTTGATTTAAACTGTCTGAAATCGTAAGGCTGGGTCATAATAGGAAGAATATGCCCCACTTTCTCTTGTTCATAGAAGGATGAAACTTGTCGACTGCTATATAAAAACAATACATATAACTGAGTTATGTCTTGTTTCTATTATAATTGTCTACAGAGTAAGTAGCTTTAATTCAATAGAAAAAGTGTTCAACATCCAACTATCAACTGGCTTAAATGTCCCACTTCAAGGCATAATGAGATTTGTTTGTCTTTGGGTTGTCCTTGGATTCTTCCTTTGGATTGGTTCAGATACTGGGCTAAACCAAAAACAAACAAATAACATTGAAGGTTAGCCTTATGAGCAAATCAGAATACAGTGAACTTATTCAGATTATTCTAAGCAAAGTCCAAATCACAATGAAATACAAAAAAGTGAATTAATGTGAGTTTGGTGCAGGTCAAAGATTACAGAACATCACAGACGGATAACCTAAAGAGGAAAAAAATTAGAAGCTTGACTATCTTCATTTGTTATCACTTAAAACCAATTCTTACAAATGGTTAAAGTATTGTAGGCATACTGCAATGGAAAGTGCTTCATATGGTATCGGTGACAGGTTTTGTTTGCAGGCTAAAATTGTCCAAAGTTCAATGGAGTCTTCCCTGTACAGCACGGGTGTCAAACTTGCCACGTCACGTTGCCATCACGTGACGTATCGCGACATTTTTTCCCTTCAAGGAGCTGGGGTGGGCGTGGCCTGCGCGTGACGCATCCATGCCAGTTTGACACCCCTGCTGTGGAGTGTGCATAAGGTAGTAGCAAATATTAGAGATTAGTGAATAAGTAATTTCTTTATTTTCCTCTTTCTAAATACTGCAGATTAGATATAATATTGACTCCAGCCATGATACATTCTTGACCATATCATCAAAACTCTTAATATGATCTTTCTGGAAAATCCCAAGAGTATTATCCTGGAGAGAATCTACGCATATTTTACAGGCTGTCCTATTTGAAATGAATGCTCATTACATCTATAGTTATCTGACCACCCAACAAACCTACGAACAGTATTTGCATTACATTCAACTGGCAATGAGAATTATTATTTGAAATTACAAAAGAATGATAAATTCTTAAATGTCTCAATTTGCAATCCAAAATCCAAATACTGACTCCATCTAAAACTGCTTAAGCATAGGAACCTCAATTCTGTTCAGCAAATGAGAATTATTGTGGTGCAGAAATAATTAAGGAATATTAAATAAGCTACATTTTTATATTTTTTGTTTAAACACATTGAATGACCCACATTTAATGGGTTATATACATCTATGTGGATCTAGAAAAACCAAAAAATTATCTGAGTTTTTCACGGACAAATTAATTAACATCAAGAATAAAAAAAAATCTACATTAAGTCAGTAAATCACCTATTCTCTTTCTTCACATATAAACCAGTTTTCTCATCAATCACATGAACCTTAACCATTGGATGGGATACCATAAAATCAGTTTTAAGTCGATCAGTTCTATGGATGTAAACCCCTAAAACAAGGTTATCATCAAAACCAGGTTTTGATTCCGGTGAAAGATTCCCAGAAGTCATGTGTAAGGTATTTTCTGTCATGTTTTCAGTATCTTCTTCTAGAGCTAGGAGAAAGAAAAAAAAAAAAAGGCTTTAGTAAAAATTGAGAACTGCTGTTAAGTTTATTGCTGCAATTACCAGTAAACCTACAATTTAAAAATTTGTCTTAAATGAATTTTCAGTCAACTCATTTATTATGAGTCAGATCATGATTTCCATGCATAACAGCTGTCCTGAATGATTCAACAGCACAAACACTTTAACATAGAAAGTACTTCTGCCTGGGAGCTGTCAGAAATCTTAGTGACTTCATGAAGATACCAGGAGAGGCAGGAATAAAACTGGCAGCCCCGACTAGAGATGGCTAGGTGCTTTTAGGTTTTAAATTGTAAAGTGGGTGCCTTAATTCTCTCAAGGCTTAAAATATACATTTCACCCCTTAAAACCCTACAATAAGGAGTTAAGTAAAGTTCTTTGCCACCTATCTCACAATATGAGGCAACTCTGGCCAGAATTTAATTTAATTATTTTCCACTTTTATTATTTTTGCAAATAAACTCAAGATGGTGAACATATCCAACGCACTTTCCCCCTACTGTTTTCCTCACAACCACCCTGTGAGGCGAGTAGGGCTGAGTGTGAGTCACTGGCCCAAGGTCATCCAGCTGGCTTTCATGATTAAGGCAGGACTTAAATTCACAGTTTTTCATTTTCTAGTTTGGTGCCTGCACCACTAGACCAAACTGGCTTTCTTTATTATGTCTGATATTATTAAAACAGCCTTACCAGCACCATTATTTACAAATACAACTTAAACTCAACAATGCTCATATATAACACCCTGGCCCAATACCTGTGAAAATAGCCAGATCTTCTTAAATGCAAGCAGGATCCATCACCTCAATCTTGCTAATACAAAATCCGTGGATTACTGTTCTGGTCTTTATGCCACAAAGTTGGGGCAACCTGGGCAACATATACACACTATAGGCCTCTTAATTGAGAATTACTTCCATTAGAAAACATTTCAAACACTCCATTTCTAATCACACAAACCTTTTGGGGATTTTCTTTTTGCTTTTTTGCCTTTCGTTTCCTGCTCTATTAACAGATCACCTTCTTTAGATTTGGATACAAATGGTCTTTCCAAAGATCTCTTTTTCCTGGTATTTTCTTCCTCTGGCTCATGTTGTAATTCAGACAGGGACATTGCACTGAATGAAAGAAGTCATGGGGTTAACAAGGATTTGAGATATACTCCCAGATCTAATGGTTTAATAATTACATTCTGTAATGCAGGCAAACAACACACACATTTCAAAGTGGCTTGAATGGATTTAACTGAGACACCTTGCCCACACAAAGTTTGTTCAGAAAAAGTTGATTAAAAATCTCGTCCTATCAAGCTGGATCTGTGGTAGGATAAGCTCAGAATCATGGTGAAACACAAGCTGAGGGATGACATGGCTAAGAATCCAGGCAACGTGACAAGGAAGGTATGATTTCAATCTTCATTCCTACCGGTAGCCCTCAACTTGTGATCAGTTGCTTAGCAATCGTTCAAAATTACAACTGACTTCCCAAAAGGTACTTAAAACCCTAAAGTTCCAATGGCCGCCTCTCCCTAAAGTCCCTTGACTGCATTTGAGGTGCTTGGCAACTGGCCTGCAGTTTGCAGCGTCACATGGCCATGTGACCACAATTTACATTTTTGCTGAAAATTAATTCCAGTTTTCAGCAAAAACATCAAGAACAATGACTGCCGCATTCGCTTAATGACCATCACAAGGTAGGTCGAAAAAGCAGGTCTGTCACGTGGGTGACCCACCTTACAACTGTCATGACTTATGAGCGTAATGGGCAGGCTCCCTACATCTCTTATCAAATCTGACTCCAACTACCTATTCTGTCATTTCCTCTTTACAAACCACAGTATAGTTTTGCAAGGACACAAAAACTGGTTCACTGAATGTCTCCCCCCCTCCCCAATATGACAGAGCCATTATATTTTCTTCACAAAGCCATATGGAATTATTTCTGATGTCAACAATAATGCAACCCAAACAGCTGTCACAAATCTTACATCCATACAAATGTATCACTTACTATTATACCTTGTTTGAGATTCAGAGGAAACCGGTACTTCTTTTTTCTTTTTCTTCTTTTTTCTCACTTCATTGTTCAATACCGTTTCGTGGCTTTGAGTGCTGGGAATGAATTCAGACATCTGTTCTTTAAGTTTCTTTTTTATTTTTTTCTTAATTGCACTTGCTTCTTCCTCAGCCACTTGCTGTTCATAGGCTTGAATTAACTGTTCTTCTTCCTCATCTAATTCAGATCTGTCTCGTAGTCCACTCAAGGCAACTTTCATGTTGCTGTCACCTTTCCAATGAACTGCATCTGCCTGCAATACGCTGTCTGTTTTCTTCTTTGTAAAAACTTGAATCTGTTTTTCAGAACAGTGTAACTTCGTTTCAGATACCTTTTCTTCCTCATTAAGTTGTTTCTGTAGGGCTGCCTTTTTCTTCTTCTTAAGCCCAACTTGCTTGCTTTCCTCTCCGCTAACATCATTTGTTTTTTCTTCAATTGATGCTTTATCTCTCAACGTACGTTTTGGGATCCGTGGACTTCTTTCCTCAGGGTTATATGTGTTGTTGATAATGGGCTCATTTTCGCTTCCTTTGGTCAGATGATTTTTTAATGTCTCCAGCTGTAATCAAAATGTTGACAAGCCATTTATCGGTACGCTAATATGCAATTATTATAAAAAAATAAATACTATCTTTTATTAATATTTCACGTTTAGTGTTTGAAGGGGAACAATTAAGATTTACTTATACTACACGAGTCAACCAACAGATGGAATTCATATAAAACATGAAAAGATTATAGGTTTGAGCAAGATTTTAATGTAACTCTTATAAGAAAAATCCCCTCAAGTCTTCTCGAGCCCCTGCAAAATTGCTCTGTCAGCATGCCATGCTGAAAAACATATCTTCAAGTATAATGAAAATAATATGCTACATTTATACCTAACATAAATATTACTTATTGAAAAGGTATAATTTACTGCCCACAGACCTAGTAACTGAAATAATATTTAACAAAAGAAGCTCATAATAATCAAGATAGTTTAAACATTTGATTTTCAAACTTTTTAAAAGGGATATATCTACAGTGCAATCTGGTCATCTGAAATTACTGTACACAGAGTTATATGCACTTCTTTTATATTAGATATATTTTGTCAGAAGACTGAAAAAGCAAATTCAATTTCAAAAGACCTGATCATAACTTTTGGAAATAATTAAAACTTATTTATAAACATGTACATAACTCTGCAAAAAATTCTGATTTATTTTGTCTAAACTAGTTTCCCATTTCTTTCCTAATCACCGGCTGATGTTTTCTTTTCTGTATCAACTATAACCTTCATTTCTTAACCTCGCTCCCAATTCCTTTATTTTTCTCTCAAAAGAAATCCTGTCTTTCTCTTCTAAACCACTGGAGACTGGTTTTGTGAAACTGTTCTTCGGAATATATGTATACTTATTCCAAGACTTCACTTTATTTAGATAATAAATAAAAATGTTTCTGTGCCTTTCTTGCACATTACACTTCAGAACAAAAGCAAGTCACTTAGAATTATCATTATGAATGGTAATTATAAAGGAAAATCCTGTGGACTTTTACTGCCTGCATTATTTATTTGAAATACTTTCATTCAATTCTATATTACACCAAATTTCAGGACAATGTCCAGCATAAAAATGCACAAAAGTTTCTTAAATCTGTCCAAAAAAGAACACAATATAAAAATAGTAAAATACCAAATCAGGCTTGCAAGAAATACACATTTTTGAGAGACAAGTTGATGAAAGGATTATGAAGGAAAGAGGACTAAAATCAGTATTTGCTGAAAAATATGTTCTGAAAGCATTCCTAAACTTATTCTGCCAGCAAAAAATCAAAATAAAAAAATCAAATCATCTTTGAATTTATGATTCTGTAAGCCCTAACAATGCACATTTTAAAGGATATTTTTGACCCTGAGCATGCCAAATCAGACAAGGAAATAAATTTAGGAATGTGCAAAACATACCATTCTGAGGACAAACTTTAAGGAGAATTTTGTGAACTTCTCCTCTGGACCATACAGAGTTGGCCGTTCCAGATATTACAATAATTTTCCTGGAATAAAAGCCACTTTCCCCTTGGTCTTTCTTCCTATCCATTCTGCTGCCCTCATCCTGCACTTCACCATGTGCAGAGATCCTTAACCTTCAGAACATATTTTCAGGGTACAAAAACCATAACTGTAGAGGAAGGGATATTAACAAAGATTGCATATTGAGTTCATTTAGTCTGAAAATGTCTCTTTGAAACAAAACTTCTGCTCACCAGGCACTTTTCCTGGATGCTAACCATGACTTTCAAATGTAGCCCACTTATGGTATAAGGAAAAGAATAAAACAGAATCATCCCACTTTAATAGCATTAATTATAGAAACAAGTCTTTAATTTCAAAGTGTATTTTCAAGTTATAACTTTTTTTTTACTCTAAAAAAGAGCAAATAATTTGGGGGTGAGGATATGAAACTATAAAGCTTCACCAATCCATGTCCTTCAAAATGTATTGATCCTGCAAGGATAATCAAAACTCCCTGACACTATTTACGAAGGTGAATTTGGAAAGACTATGCTTTACTTTTTGGAAGCAACAAACATTTATTCATAAGTATATTCAACTCACCACAATATTCTCTGGGATGTTTAACTGTTTCTTTTTAATTTTCTTTTTCTCAATTAGACCAGCATGATTCCTGAATATTTCTTCAAAACGAACCTTAGTTTTTGCCTTAGCTTCGCTCTCAACTGGGAAATTTAAAAAACAATTTGATAACTTGGTTTATTAGATAAGATAGACAACCACATTTCCAAATAATATATAAAAGAAACTTAGAATGAACAATTCCATGCATGGAATTGTAAAAAACAAAGAAATATACTAGGCCTTATTGCAAAAAGGAACAGATAATTAATAGATGGCTTTAGAGTATCTGAATATAGGTCACAAATAAATGGGCCACCATTTATTTAACGCCTTTACATCATTGGGTGTCCAACCTTTTGGCTTGCCTGGGCTGCATTCAGAGAAGAGAAATTGTCTTGGGCTACATATAAAATATATAATATACCAGTAGTTAATGTATATAAATCACATAATGTAAAAGTTTACAATCTTGTGGGGCCGCATTACTAGCTTTCCAGGGCTGCATACGGTCCATAGGCCATGGGTTGGACATGTCTGCTTTACTCACACCTTATCTCTATAAAATTCCAGACAGTTCACAATATCAGTAAAATATAGAAATATAAACAATAAACAATAATTACAGCAATAACAGAAATATGTGAAATAACAAAATAGCAATTTTGTAAGAACAGCATGAAAATTACCCATTAAAAAACCTCTTTAATAGGAAATTCTTTGCCAATATCTACAATGTTTAGTAAGGAAGTCAGAAAAGTCTGCACCAGAAATAATATTCTTTAAAGCAAGAAAACTTAAAAGTAAATAGTTTTGTTTTGGATTTTTTTTTTTTAAAAAAATTGTTATAGATTGTGCGAAATATATAAAAACATTAAAGTTTGCACCTGCTGGCATTTTCGCATCTCTCAAATATGAAACTATTAAGCTTTTCCTTGTCCAAGTTCTTCATTCTGCATATGAAAACAGAATATGTGTTACTGTTAATGAACAGTTATGTCTAAGCAATAAACAAAACAATACCAAAACGTTTTGTAGGCTTATTCACTATAAAGTCAATGGTTATGTTAGACTAAGACAGGAAGACTCAGATGCAAGTTCATCTTCAGCCTAGCTCTCTCTTGGCTGCTATTATCTCACAGCCCATCCTACAATACTCTCAGAATTGTTGAGGGAATAAAATTGGAGGGAATACTTTGTATGTTGTCTTGAAATCTTAAAACTTCTGACATAGAAATCTAATTTGATTTTTTTAAAAAAATCATGACAACAGCATTCTGTTGAAGCTGCTTCGTGTACTTTATTTCACTGGTTCACCAAAGCTCGCCAATCTGATTTCCAAAAGCAATTATAACACGGTATAATATATTAATGTTTGTAAACGCATAACCAATTAAATACAACGCCTATTGCAAGATCAAAACGTTAAACATCATCTTGTCAATCTGAGGTCCTAAGGATTGTTTTAGAACTCCCTCAAGCAGCATGGGACGAGGGAGAGATGCCTGGGTCCCTCCAAGGCACCTGATCCTTCCAGATGCTACTAAACTCCTAATTTCAAGAAGTCACCCGACATCGGATGCGGGGGGGCTGAGTTAACACCTGGAAGGCCACGTGTTTCCCACGTTCGGATTACACACGGGCGTTCAAGGATTCTGCGCCTGGGGCTGTGCACGCGTAAGCCCTTAACAACCACCAACCGGCATCATCACAAAGAGAGGTTGCAATCAACTCGGTTGAACGTTCGGTGAGATCTCCGCTTCATCGGCTTTCCGCCTTTCTGAAAGGCTTCTGCACCCTTATAGAACCACGACCGTTTTCAGACTCGGGATCCAACCCTCCGCGGGATCCGACCACACCGGGACCAAGCCAGCCAGAAAGCAGATTTGGACCCACCCACCGACCCATCCCCCGACCGCGATCCCGCTCTGCCAGGCTTTTGCAAGCTGGGCAAAGCGGGATGGGTGGGTCGATTTTGATTTACTGTCCTGGCTTACGACCAAGCGGCCGAGATCATTGATCTCGGTTTGTTTTTAAGGGAAGGAAACGAAATGGCTCCCCCAGCGCAGGCGCCGGGCTCTCTAAGCGCAGCCCCCTCGAACCTCCTCAGCAGGAAGAGGCGAGAAAGGAACACGCCCCTGCCAAAGGCCAAAGCCCACTCCCGCAAACGGCGACCCTACCCGGATACCTACCGCCGGAGGGCGGGCGAAGGGACCGAGCGACCCCGCAACGAAAGCAGGAGGAGCCAGAGGCGGTGAAGGAGGAGCGGCCTGCCCACGTGACCCCCAAGCAGAGCTTGGCTCGCGGAGCCCAAGCGGCGTCTCAGAGACTCTGATTCCCCTCTAAACTTGTTTTGTGTCGATCGGCGACCTCTTCTCGCCAAAATATCGCAGAGCACGCAGAATGGGATTGGGAGGGGGCATTACAATCCTCTTTTTTGTAAAGGAACGACAGTATTGCTTCGGGATTAGGGAAAGAAGCTGGGTGAGTGGGCATAAAATAGGATGCCATGCTGTGAAGAGCGATGGTCTATCTCTGTATTTCTCAAACTCAGCCATTTCAAGATAGATGGATTTCAACTTCCAGAATTTTGGAAGTTGGAAGTCTACACATCTTAAAAGTTATTGAGGTTGAGAAATGTTGGTCTATCCCATGCCTTCCCTCATCTGGCTTGCTTAAGATGAATTAGAATTCTTTATTAGAATTCTTTATTGGCCATGTGTGATTGGACACACAAGGAATTTGTCTTTGGTGTATATGCTCTCAGTGGACATGAGAATAAAATACATTCATCAAGAATAAAAAGATACAACATTTAGTGATAGTCAAGGTTACTAATAAGCTATCAAATCGTACTAGGAAACGGGTAAAAACAATATAAATTGAAAGATACAAGCACATGGTTATAGTAATAAGTGGAAAGAGATACTAGTAAGGAAGAGAATAATAATAGTAACACAGTCTTAGTAAATTATTTGACAGTGTTGTGGGAATTAGTTGTTAAGCAGAGTGATGGCATTCGGGGGGGGGGGGAGGAAAACTCTCCTTGTGTCTAGTTGTTCTAGTGTGCAGTGCTCTATAGCGTCTTTTTGAGGGTAGAAGTTGAAACATTTTATGTCCAGGATGTGAGGGGTCTGTAAATATTTTCATCTTTTTGACTCGTGCAGTACTGTATACAGGTCCTCAATGGTTGGGCAGTTTGTGCTTTCTGAGTTGGCGTAGAAAGAACATTCTTTGTTGTGCTTTTTTGATGACGTTTTTGATGTTAGGTGCCCATTTTAAGTCTTGAGATATGATAGAACCTAGAAACTTGAAGGACTGTACTGTTGATACTGTGTTGTTTAGTATTGTAAGAGGTGGTACAGGGGTGAAATTCGACCACCTCGGCCCGGCTCGGGAGAGGCAGTAGGGACGATTTGAATTGGCTCGCAGAGCTGGTAAAAATCGCCCCTGGTTGGCCACGCCCACGCCCACCCAGTCGCCACTCACCTCTTCCGGCTGACTTGACCGTAAATCTGACTGAATCTAACTTCAATGCCCAGATGGCTAGAAACGGATAATAGGACTGCAGAGCACATGATTCCCAGGCCGCAGTTCCACCAGGGATGCTCTCAAGCAGCCACGTCGATTTCCCTATGTATATAATATGTATATGTCTATATATACATATACATATTACTCAAAGATAAGAGTCTTATCAAACAGGAAAACAAACTCTATCCAGCTATCAGCTCTTGTCTACTTTATTAGGCACACAATAACTCCCGTTAACCCCGAGGTTACAAGGATGCTGGGACATGTAGTTTAATAACAAACGGGAAAGCACCAGGTTGGGGAAAGCAAGTAGATAGCTCAGGGATGAAATTCAATATATATATATACATCATATACATATACATATACATCATATACATATACATAATCACAAATAAGAGTCTTATCAAACAGGAAAACAAACTTTATCCTGCTATCAGCTCTTGTCTACTTTATTAGGCACACAGAAACTCCCGTTAATCCCGAGGTTACGAGGATGCTGGGACATGTAGTTTAATAACAAATGGGAAAGCACCAGGTTGGGGAAAGCAAGTAGATAGATCAGGGGTGAAATTCAAAAAGAAGATACACCAATTATTATCCACAAAACAATAAGGGTACACAAATACATAAGAGCAATAAGAGTCTTATTGCTCTTATGTAAGTATTTGTGTACTTCTTTTATTGTTTTGTGTATAATAATTGGTATATCTTCTTTTTGTAGGTCATTAGGGCAAAGAAGTGACATTGACTCTGGCGCTGGGAATCTGGAGTAAAACCTGGGAAGTTGGGGTGTTTGATGGGGAGGCAAACAGGTACA
>QLTV01002492.1:1078427-1102813 GCA_003457575.1 Thermophis baileyi
GATTCTAGTTGTTCAACCTCCCGTCTGTATTCGTTTTCATCGTTGTCTTTAATGAGACCAATCACTGTTGTATCATCTGCAAACTTCAGTATTTTAGCAGAGGGATCTTTTGAGATGCAGTCATTGGTGTACAGAGAGAAGAGAAGTGGAGAGAGCACACAGCCCTGGGGGGCTCCTGTGCTAATTGTGCAGGTATCTGATGTGATTTTGCAAAATTCTGTATTTACCCCAAGCATTATAGAAACCTTATTGAACTTTGTGTAATTCTTCTTTCATCTTGAATAGCCAAGTACAGTACAGCTTAACACGTAGAATGTAAAGATTCCAAGATCTTTACATTCTACGTGTTAGGCTGTACAGTACTTGGCTATTCAAGATGAAAGAAGATTCACACAAAGTTCAATAAGGTATCTATAATGCTTGGGGTAAATACAGAATTTTGCAAAATGCAAACAATATAAATTGCATTTATAAACTTACATTATAAATAATATAAAGAGTATAAACTTAATTTATACTTCATTAAAGCAGAGTCTGAACTTCCACGTTTCCGAACTTCCAGTTGGCCCGTTGGGCCGTTTTTCGTCATCCACAGGCTCTGGAGGCTTTCCTCAAGCCTGGAGAGGGCAAAAAATGGCCCAACGGGCCTACCGGAAGTCCGGAGGCTTCAGTGAGGCCTGCGCGCATGCGCGGGGGGCAGCGCAGGTGGTGGTGTGTGCGCATGCGCTGGGGGAGGGCATTGCATTATGGGTGTGGACACGCACGCGCGCACTATTGTGCGCGCGCACACCCTTTTGGCACCCGAGCAAAAAAAGGTTTGCCATCACTGCACTAGACCCAACGTGGCTTTTTATTATTTATGTATTTATTCATTCAATCAATTTCAATTGCACACTCATGATTCAGGAAGCTTGCAGTTAAAACCTAAACAGTACCAAAAAGATTTTTAAAAAAAAGCAATGCAACTTTACAAACAATTAAACAAAAGCAATACAATACAATCACTGGGAGAGCCAAGCCATTCAAGAATAGTGCAGGGTTTTTTGGGGCTCCGAACACACTCCTATCCCAGGCCAAATGGCTAAGCCACGTCTTCAGTCTCTTTTGGAGGACCAGCAAGGTTGGGGCCAGACAGACCCTGGAGGGAAATGAATGTTCCATAGAGGGCAGATACAGCATCAGAAAAGTCCCTGGGTCTCTCCAGATGACATTCTCTTATGGATAGAACATGCACCACCCTATGATGGGGTGTCATATTCTGATGTCCCTGGGGAAAGGTAGTCCCTCAAACAGGCTTCATAGACTTGAGTAATCTTGAATTGGACCTGGAAGCAAATGGGCAGCCAATGCAGCTTTTGGGAAAAGGGTATAATGTGCACTAGTAATTGCCCAGTCTGCTTCATTTTTGCACTAACTGAAGCTTCCAAATATTCCTCAAGAGCAGCTTCCAGTAGAGGTTCTTATAGTAATCCATACAGGAGGTGACCAGGGCATAAGTCACTGAGTATAAAAATTCTGATCCTAGAAATGAACACAACTGGTGCACAACCTGAAGCTGGGCAAAGATCCTCCTAGCCACAACTGCTACCTGCTCTTTCAGTAGGAGTTGTGAATCCAAAGGGCTCCCCAGATTGGGCACGGGGTTGTTTGAGGAAATGCAACCCCTCCAAAACCAAAGAGAGTAAATTCCTGGATCCATGTGGCCCCAAAACCCAAAGCCACTCAGTCTTTCCAGTCTGTTGTTCCCTCATCTAAACCCTTACACTCTAGGCACTGAGGTAGGCTGTTGCAGCATTGTTTACTTCAACAGGGGCAGAGATACTGTATATAGCTGGGTATCATCAGCCTTAAATCTTTAAAAATATTAAATAGGATTTAAATCAGCAAAGCAATGAAATGAATTAAGTTTTTAGCATTACTTTAATTACTCTAATTGATGCTGTTTGTACAGGTGACAAAGTATTCACTGGCTCTACTACTTTATACCACTTTAGGTGATCTCCCTGGGGGAAAAGAAAGGAAAGGAAACTGATAATTGAAGCTCTATACTCACTGTTTTAGTGAACATCTTCATCTCTTAAATAATACATACTTATATTCGAATTGTAACTTATTGGAAATGTTCAGTCTAATATAATTTCACCAGAAATGACTGTGCTTATCATCTATAATCCTGTTAATTTAGATAGGGTAGCAGGAAGTAGGTAGAAGGCTTCAGAATTTCTAGGAAACCTACATTAGTGCTTAAAACTAGAAATGCTATTATTACTCCTTTTAAACAGAAAAATAAAAATAATGCTTAATTACACTGTCGTCTTTGTAGGCTGTTGTTTTTTCCCCTAAGCTATTTCAACAATAAGATGGAATATTTACTTGCTGCTTTTCTCTTCTTTATTTGGTTTATTATGCTTACATCCTAAGCAACGCAATTGAATTTTCCAATATTCAACAACACTGTTTATTCAAACATTTATCCTCCCACTGAATCCTGCAGCACATGAGATAGAGATGCAGAGGGGGTGTAAATATAATCCTTTAGCAACTTAGATAAGGATTTTCATCAGGTACAATTCCATCCCAGAAATGAAGCTATTTTGTTCAGAATCAGAAGAAAGTCAAGTTTCCAGAGGATAATTTGTTGGCTGGTGTGAATTCAGATCCTAAAATTATGGTTAAAATGGGCACAGAGTCTTTTGTTGAAGAAATGCATCATTTAGAATGGTTTATAATTATATCCAATATGTGCAGTATTTAAAAAAAGGAAGCACAAAGTGTCGGTATTGTATAATAGTTTTTTATTTCTAGATACTTTCCAACATGTAGTTAAAACTACACATAACTATTTTTATTATTATAATAGTTTCTTTACTTATTTCGAGCATTATTTTGAGTGTTGTAATAAGAAAACCCAGAAAAACTCAGATCTCAGGATTCAATTGCTGGCTAACTAAAGCTGCTAGGTTTGACTGTTCCCCTTTCCCCCTCAATTTTTTTACCTTGTGCAACCAACATACAAAGTTTTTTTTATTTCAGTTTTTTTTATTCTGCCCTCATTATTTTTATAAATAATTCAAGGCAGTGCATGTGCCTAATACTCCTTCCTCCCCATTTTTCCCACAACAACAACCTGTGAGAAAAATGGCTCAAAGTCACCCAGCAGGCTTACATTCCCAAAGTGGGACTAGAATTGATAGTTTCCTGGTTTCTGTCCTGGACAGAAATAATGTTATTTTAAACAATAGGTAATTAACTATGGTTTACCTATACACTCCACCAGGTTTTGGACAAATCTTAAATGCAATCAGACATAATCACTGCACCATTCCAGATCCCAAGCACATGTCAAAAGACTAATTTCACAAACCATTTGTAAATAGATAAGATTTTAACATAGCTGTTTGCCCTATCTTCTTTTTTCCTCTCTTTTTTGCCCTAATTCTCATACCCCTTCCCCCCAAAAGGAGTTTCTGAAAACTCAAAAACCTGCAGACTGTGTGATCATGCCTATAATGTAGAATTGATATATAAGCAGACTTAGCATAATTTAATCTATTTAATACAGTTTTTGAATTTTTCTTATAGGGTGTATAGGCATTTGGTACTCATAAGCAATTATATTTGCATGCAGATCTTTTAAGAATATTGTCTTCATACCCCCTAGGGTTTATTTCCTTCAACTTAACATATGAGACAATTTCGAAGGGCAACTAAATGATTCACAAAGCTCATGTATCACCACTGTCCAGTAAACTTTAAAGTAAATTAAGGAATTAAAATCTGGTTTACTTTTACTTCCAGCTCAGTACAGTCAGGTGGTAACACACTGTAGGAATAGTATTATATAAAGAAGAGTGAGGATAGCCACTGATGGATTATGGAAATGAAGGGCTAACCCCTTCGACACAGGAAATGGCAGTAAACCCTTGCTCATCTCCTCCCCTCCCCCATTCCTGCTGTTAGATAATGGACTTTATTTAAATAGCATCAAATCCTAGGCATGCTTACAGGGCATCCCAAAGTCCAGTTAAGCTCGGCATCCAAATATCTCAAAACAACACAGCAGGACTGAAATAGATTCCTGACTCAGTTTTTCTCTTCATCATGCTTCCACTAGAACTACACAAGGCGGTGTGAATCAAACGCTTCTTATCATCACTTAATCATTTTGTCATATGTAACAGAGAGATTAAAACATAGATTCATTCTTAGACTTTCTAGGACATGTTTATGAATGACACAGAGTTTCTAATCCAGAACGTGTATTCGAATGCACCACAAAATCTGATAAGTAATCCCTAAATCCATGTCTAGGGATTAAAGTATATCTGCGAAAGGCCACTGTTTCTCTTCTCTCTTCTGCTAACATATGTAATACCATATCCAAAATCTACTGATGAAACAGTAGAAAACAAATCTTGTTTTCAAGTCAGACTTAACCCTGGATGACTTACATGGACGTATCCATGCAATTTACATGGCATGGAATCATGGTGTGTCTAGTCCAGTGTTGGCGAACCTTTTCAGCACTGAGTGCCGAAACGGGGGCGTGTGTGCACACGCATGCCGGAAACCGGAAGAGCAGCCGCACGGTGCGCATGCGTGCACCGGGAAGATGATCTTCCGGTTTCTGGCACGCGCATGCGCACCGGCTACCTGGTCTTCCGGTTTCTGGCACGCATGTGCGTACGAAGACCAGCTGGCCAGTGTGCATGCGTGCACCGGAAACCGGAAGATCATCTTCCCGGCGCACGCATGTGCAACAGGCGGCTGCTCTTCCAGTTTCCAGTGCTCCCGCGTGCGTGAAGACCAGCTGGCCGGCGTGCCAGAACCCAGAAGAGCGACGGGCAACTGCTCACGTGCCCGGAGAGATAGCTCTACGGGCCACTTCTGGCACGCATGCCATAAGTTTGCCATCATGAGCCTAGTCTAACAAACAGAAGTACTAGGGGTGATATAGTAGCCAGTACTTGAGGGGCTGTCACAGAGAAGAACTAAGGAGAAGTTTCCTGACAATGAGAATAATTAATCCTTGGAACATCTTACCTCTGGAAGTTATAGGTGCTCCATCACTGGAGGTTTTCAAGGAAAGACTGGGCAATCATTTGTCCAGAATGACATAGGGTCTGCTTCTTGAGCAGGGGGTTGGACTAGAAGGCCTCCAAGGTTCCTTCCAACCCTATTATTATTCTATGTTCTAAAGCACATTCACCAAATGTGGAAAAGAGAGGCCACTCCAGAAGGGAGAACACATTTCCAATTATTGAGATTAAGTTTACTATTAGCAATAGCACTTAGACTTATATACCACTTCACAGTGCTTTACAGCCCTCTCTAAGCAGTTTACAGAGTCAGCATATTGCCCCCAACAATTTGGGTCCTCATTTTACCCACCTCGGAAGGATGGAAGGCTGAGTCAACCTTGAGCCTGGTGAGATTTGAACTTTAATTTCCCAAATCTACCCTGCACTTGGAGTTTGCAAATGATCTCTCATCCACTTAATATTTTGACCCTGTTAGCTTTCTAGATCAGCCAGAGTCAACTAGGTCCTACCAACCTAACTGGTTTGGTGAAGACAGCACAGTTGGCTGCTGTATAAAGAGGTAAGTGGTTATGTAGACAAATGAATGGCTATCTCATCATTCTGGAGCTTATACAGAGATTTCTCTTCACTGTTTTTCTCCCATAACAACAATCCCTCTGTGAAAGGGATGGTCGCTCCCATGACCGGGAATAGACCTGAACTTCGTTCTTGGTGATCTTATTTCTACCACTATGGTTTCAAAGTGGTAGGAAGCAATGCCGCTCATCCCAGATTTTGAAGCAGCTTTGATAAACATTTCTCACTACAGCAAGATAAATAATTATAAAACAAAATGTATTTTGGAAACCTTTATGAAAATCTGTAATAACCATTACCTGGTCTTATCAGTGTCCAGAATCCTAAGAAGCCAGTAAGTGGTGAAAAGGAAAATACTTTCCCCCCCTTTACCTAGTGATTCCGCTGGCTGTGTTACTTCAATTGTATTCCATCACCTCCAGCATCCTCAGTTCAGAGGTGGGTTCCTACTGGTTCTAACCAGTTCTTTAGAACCGTTAGTAAACCGGTGATGACGTCACGGAACCGGTTCTTTCGGTGTGTTCCGTGGGCGCTGCCATTTTGGATTTTGCTTCTGCGCATGCGCAGAAGCTATTTTTTTATTGCTGCGCGCGCGCACGGCGCGACCCTGAGCGAACCGGCAGCAAATGGATCCAGAACCCACCCCTGCTTCAGTTGGTCTTCTCTTTCATTCATCTCTTCTCCCACCATTGCTGTCCTTGTCAGAAGGATTTCCAAGAAACCAGAGACTGCCAAAGAAATGGCACTCCCTGCAATGCTCTTGTATAACTGTCATGCACAGAGGAGGGGGGGGAAACCCACAAGATCATGTGACAGTTATGACCTTCCACATCAAAGTGCTCATCTCTTTTGCTATACTTGTGCTCCAGAAACTGATGGCGTTCAGTACTTTCTGAAAATTCTTTTTAGCTTTTATTTCTGCTACATTCAGGAAATAAACGCTTTTCTACATTAAAATAGCACAAATGCAGCATATACTTTGAAAATTACTATTTAGTTTTGGAAGTGCAGAAAACACTGCTTACGGTGTTTTTGTGTGCACCGCTTCCTCTAGGTGGCAATGGAGCTACACTAAATATATACATCAGCTACACGTGTGTGTGTGTGTGTGTGTGTGTGTGTGTGTGTGTGTGTGTGTGTGTAATATCAGCTCAAGGAATAAACAATTAATTAAGAGAGACATTGTTTGCAGGCAGCTCATGATCCATTATGTTTGCAGCAGTTTTGCAAAACTAGGAATATCTCCCATATCTCTTTGCAGATGAGCATCAAGGCATGGAATATAATTAATCCTGCTTTTTTCAATGTAGTATCCTCCAGATATTTTGGGATTATAACTCCCAGAATGACAACTCCCAGTCAGCACATTCATACATTTCTGAGAATTGTCCCAATACGTCAAGAGGGCAACAGATGGTAAAAGGTTAAATTATAACCACTGAAAGTTCTGTGATCTAGGCTCTCAAATAAGGATATATTCTACTGCAGAGTATGTACTCAAGCTACACATTTATGCTCACATATTCATGCACTTTATTATATTGTGCAAAAAGACACTTGGAAAACGTGAGTCATCAACATCTCAAAATTATTAATTTTTACTTTACATTCGCTAAATAAATCAAGTAAATTTACTTTAACAATAAAGAAAAGTTTTCCGAATAAGTCAGAATTGTCTGGCATCACACATTGTACTAACTAATAAACTATGCTTTGCATAACATACTAAGCTGAAATCAATCAAATGTTATAGCATTTATGATAATTAGTCATAGTAATCAAACAATAATTAAGATCCCTCTGCCATTTCTAAAAGATCCTGCTTACAATGTTAGGATGCCCGGAAATTTCAAATGATCTTGGCTGTTTAACAACCTTCCCCTTCTAGCACTAAAGTAGCTGGGAGTGAGTGAGAAAGAGGCAGGAACGAAATATGAACGTTGTATGCTTAAAACATGCAATACAGGTAGTCCTCGACTTGCAACAGTTCATTTAGTGACCGTTCAAAGTTACAATGGCACTAAAAAAAGGGACTTATGACCATTTTTCACAGTTACAACCTTTGCAACATCCTGTGATCAAAATCCAGATGCTTGGCAACTGGTTCATATTTATGACTGTCGCTGTGTCTTAAGGTCACGTGATCACCTTTTGCGACCTTCTGACAAGCAAAGTCAATGGGGAAGCCAGATTCACTTAACAACCGGTTACTAACTTATCAACTCCGATAATTCACTTAACAACTGAGGCAAGAAAGGTCGTAAAATGGGGCAAAACTCACTTAACAAATGTCTCACTTAACAACAGAAATTATGGGCTCAATTGGTCATAAGTCAAGAACGACCTGTATCTGATTTGTCCTTTAGCTTTATGAATGATGTAGCAGCCCACTGCAAAATTCTTGCTGTAAAAAAATGGGATTTATTTCATCCCTTGCATTTTATTTAACTGGTAATTAATGCAGCCAACTGTAGCAGAATGGTCATATGGATGACCCAGCTTTGATTACTTTTATCTATTTAATATGTAAAGGATATCAGATATTTTCAGAGAGATCGTAAACATCTGCTTTATTTTCCCTCATTAACCAGGCTTTAATATTATTTTTTCTGCCTGAATTACAATTGGTCTGTCTTTACAGATAGCGAGTATCATGCATTTTTCTCACCAAAGACAGAACCAAATTTTCAAAAGGCCACCATTGTTATCAAGTTTTCTACAGTCGAGTCACTTCTTTTGCTGGTATTTTCCATGAACTACATTCTTCTATTCCTTTTTTTTAATTGTTATTAGACTTGTTTGCTACAATCACAAAAAATATAGTTTATAACTAAAGATGGGGAGGGAGGGAGCAGAATGTATGGTGGGGGGGGGAAAGGTATTGGTCCGTCAACCTCCTCCAGTGTAATACTCCCCCATTGGGGCCACAAGCCAACTGGGATAGCATCTGAGGTTTGTTCAGAGATGACTAATTTCCTCAGTGTTGAATATTCTTCAGCCCATTAGCACTAGTCTCATGCTACCATATTGAAACGATTTACCAGTTAATACAGAAAGTTTCCAGAATTTGATATAATACGTAATTCCAGTTATCATATGAAAGTCCAAGAAGCTTCGTGGTATCTCTCTGTAGTCAAGCAGTCCCTGGATTAAGAATGCCTAATTTATGGACAACTCAAACAAACTGCCATAAAGCCTCTTATATTAAAGTGATTTCTCAGCTGAAGGAAGGAGAATGGCATCTGCTATTTATGTCAGATTGTGAATGCCCCTTCCGATATGTGTTTTAGTCAATTTGGAAGTGTTTCTTAAGTGGCTTACGTGCATAGAAATATAAAATATATACTAAGACATAGTTTTGACTAACTAATGCTAAATAACTCTTCTTGCTTACCTACAAATTCAACTTAAAGACAGTTTCAGGAATGGATCTCATTCGTAACCCAAGGCCTGCCTGTAATGCCAATTTCAACCTCCTTGGCAAATTAAAGAAGTTGCTCTAAGCTTGCAAAATATAGACATTAGTATTGCAAAGGATCTTCATGGCCCTTAGAATTTTTAAATTGCAAATGTGATGTGCATAGGATAAATATTAGACTCTCAAGAACAGTTTTGAATTCAGTTACGATATTTTTTTCATTACTGCAGTCATAAGGTATCATCATGGAAGCCACATAAGTACACCAAGCAAAATAGATAAATATAACAGACAGAATCAAGGCAGCATGTAGAATTGCTTTTGGCATTCAGACAAGGCCTTTTGGGTCCCATATGAGAATGAGCCAGTATGCATGTATCTGTTCAGGACTAGCAGAAATATGCTTTTAAAGCCAAATGTGCAATAGACAGACATATACCATCTATGGCTATTTTATAAGAAATGTGTGCGGGGGTGAGCCTATGTGGACATGTGTTTCTGTGTTCTCCCATAGCTGTTTATTCCCACAATGCATGACAGGCATTGTCTTTCCAAATCTTTGAAGAAAGATAAAGATCTTGACTTTTCTTGCACAGGATGGATGGATCAGTTTTCCACCACAGATCTGATGGGGGGAAAAAATCTGATTTTTTTTAAAGCAGGAAGTACTAATTGAAAGTGGATGGGATCATTTGAAAGACTTAAAAGAACAGAAGAAGCCCTCAAGGGGAAAACGTTTCATTTCCGTTACAAGTTTTTCATGCTTCACAAAATGCCTCTAAATCTACTTAGACTTAGCTTTATAGCTCTGGTTAGGAGGCTGTTTTAAATGGGAAGCATTTGAAAGAAGGCTTGGAAGCTTATAGGTCCCCTCGTTTAAATGGGATTGCTAGCATGTCCGTTATCCTCAGCTTCTATTCATCCATTTTGCCTCTTTGACTTCAGGGAAAACAAATTCAGCTCTATCCTCGTTGTTGTGTTCTCCCTCTGGTCCGTTTCCCTAGCGGGAATGAAGAATGAATCTGATTGGTTGCTCCGTTTGACAGCCAACTATAAAAGGGAGCTGTCAAATGGCGAGCGTCTGTTCTGTCAGTATTAGCAGTTATGCTGTTAGTGAATTGTTAGAATAAACAGCATTCTGAACTCCGTCTCGCCTCAGTTCTTACACCCTGCCTGGCTCTCCATACAGAGCACTGGCGATGAAGGATGGGATCGCAGGACTTAGGAGAGAATCGAGCAAGTCACTATCCAAGAGCGAGTCACTATCCAAGAGCGAGTCACTATTAAGAGCAGTCACTAGCGATGAGACGTCGTTCCGATAGCCATTCCGTCAACACATTCATCTGATCTGTCACGGTCTGACAGGAATGTCTACCCAATATACTTTTGCGCCTTTCAATCCACCCACGGAAACATGGGAGTCTTATGTGGAGAGATTTGAGTGCTTCCTCATAGCGAACGCCTATACTGAGCTCTCCGGCGATCGGAAACATGCCTACTTCCTCAGTTTTTGTGGAACAGAAATGTTTGAGACCACACGGGCTCTCCTTGCCCCTCAATCAATCCACTCAGTTTCCTGGGACGCTTTGCTAGCCAAGTTAAAAGGCCACTATGCACCGGCACCCTCAAGGATCTCCCGTCGATATGCCTTCTATCACAGAAACCAAGAAGAAGGCGAATCCATAAACCAGTATGTAGTAGCCCTGAGGAAAGCAGCTCTTTACTGCAAATTTTTCAATCTCGAAGACTACCTCCTAGATCGATTAGTCTATGGAGTAAGGGATAGTCGCCTTAAATGCCGATTACTGGCCAGGCATGACTTCACCTTTCAAACGATGCTGGATGAAGCCCGAGCAGCTGAAATGTCCACCCAGTTGATGGTCAAGATGAATTTGACTCAAAGCCCATCTGCCCCCAGGAAAACCGGCGCTATAAACTACGGTGAAGCTGGACCCGAATTTGAACCAGATGAAGAGGAAGATATTAACCGCCTCAAAGAGGCACCTCCTAAGAGCTGGGCCAGTGGGAACACCCTCCCCTCCACTAACTGCCTGCATGGGTTGCGGCGGTAATCATCCTAGGGCGGCTTGCAATTTTAAAGATGTTTTTTGTCGACAGTGCGGCCGGAAGAGTCATCTCGCCAAAGTATGCAGAGCAATTCAACCACCACAATGGCAGCCTGCGAAACCCCTCTCCGTGAGATGACCACCCCAGTAGTCTCCTAAACCCAGAGACGACTGCTACGCCATATACCAAAGTCACCCTCGTCCCAAGACGGCCATCTGCCAAACCGCTCACTCCCTGAAGAAAAAAATTTGCATCCCAGTCCGTATTGAAGGAAACCCTTGCCCCATGGAAGTAGACACAGGATCCGCGACTTCAATAGTGTCCTGGAGCACCTTAAAATGGCTAATGACAAAGATCGCCAAAAGACATCTGAAACCTTGCTGATTATTCCTCACGGACTATCAAGGAAATCCTATACCCATCCTGGGCAGTGGCCAGTTCAGAGTCCAATTCAAAGACTTCCATGGCTGCCTACCTCTTGTGGTAGTTGACGGGTACCTGACTAGTCTTCTGGGACTCGACTGGTTTGAATCGTTGGGCCTGACTGTCACCGGAATCAACTTCGTCAAGAAAAAAATAGACCTAGAGGCACTAACTAAAGAATTTCTGTCCATTTTTAATGGCAAACTGGGCACCTACACAGGAACATCAGTCTCTTTTAACCTGGATCCCCAGGTAGCACCCATCTTCCTCAAACCTCGTCGTGTTCCTTTTGCCTTGAAGCTGAAAGTAGATGCCGAGCTGGATAAGCTCATTTCCCAAGGAATCCTGGAACCCGTGGACCATTCCAGATGGGAGACTCCCATTGTCACTCCCATCAAACCAGATGGCACGATTCGCATCTGTGTTGACTATAAATGCACATTAAATCGTGCCTTGCTGGCCAATGCCTATCCGATGCCAGTCGTCCAGCACCTCCTGCATTCCTTGGGAAATGGCAGAATTTTTGGGAAGCTGGACTTAGCGCAGGCTTACCAGCAGTTGCCTGTGGATGACGCCATGGCGGAAGCCCAAACTATTGTCACCCACAGAGGGGCTTTCAAATGCCACTGCCTCCAATTTGGAGTCAGTGTAGCCCCGGGTTTGTTCCAGAGCCTGATGGAGTGCCTGCTGCATGGCATTCTGGGGGTTGTTCCCTACTTTGATGACGTGCTAATCTCTGCAGCAAGCCGGCCTGAACTACTGACAAGATTGAGAACCGTGTTTCGTCGGTTTCAACAAGTCGGCCTCAAAGTAAAGAAGGAAAAATGCCACATTGCGGTGCCTCAGGTTGAATTCCACCACCCGGAAAGGCACTTAAGCCACGCCGACGCCTTGAGCCACTGTCCTTTGACTTCCACCATAGAGGATCCTGCCCCAGCCTCATCCATCCTCTTAATCGAGAACCTCCAACTCTTGGTAACCGCTATTGACATTGCCAGGCATTCCGCACGGGATCAGGTAATATCCCAGGTCTTTGATTGGGTGCAGTGGGGGTGGCTCCAGGAATCAGTCACCCCAGATTTCCAGCCGTACAAATCCAGACAGCACGAGCTTTCGGTGCAAAGGGGCTGTCTGCTATGGGGTCACAGGGTAGTTATTCCCCTCCCTTAGGCACTCGGTCTTGCAAACCTTGCACAAAGGGCACCCTGGTATTGTGCGCATGAAAGCGCTTGGACGCAGCTACCTGTGGCCCAAGTTAGACCAAGCCATCGCTGAATGGGTTGCCACCTGCAACCCATGCCAAGACACTCGGCCATCCCCACCGAAAGCCCCAGCCCATGAGTGGGAAACCCTGGTGGCGCCTTGGTCTCACATCCACATAGATTTTGCTGGGCCAGTGAAGGGCCAGGTTTTCCTAGTGGTGCTTGACGCATATTCTAAATGGCTGGAAATACGGCTAATGGTGTCAACCACATCGGAAGCCATAATCAAGGTGCTGCATGGCCTATTCACCACCCACGGGCTGCCAGACCTGTTAATATCTGACAATGGGCCACAATTAACTTCCGTTATGTTCGAAGTCTTTTTAGCAGGCCTTGGGATTAGGCATGGCCTGATTTCCCCTTGGCACCCGGCCAGTAATGGCCTTGCTGAATGAATGGTGCGCACCTCTAAGGAAGCGCTAGCCAGGATGATCCCGGGGAGTTGGCAGGAAAGGATAGACAAATTCTTAATAGTACAACACACAACACCGTGCCCCTTAACTAACAAGAGTCCCGCCGAACTTTTAATGGGCAGGTGTTTGAGGACAACATTGGACAGATTGCACCCCCAATATGCACCGGACAAACCCCTAGATTCAACAGGCTCCCCCCATTCATTTAACATAGGGGATAGGGTTTACGCAAAGAATTACTTAGGCCATCCCCTGTGGTTGCCAGGTACAATAGCGGAGATAACCGGGCCCTGTTCGTACAGGGTAGAAATGGACGACGGATGACTCTGGCGACGCCACTGTGACCAGCTACGGGGCCATTGGAATGCCGCAACACTTCCCCGGCCTGTTGAGGCCTTGCCGGAGGCTCCACCCCCAACCACGCAGGAGCGGGAAGCATGCATGCAACAGCCAACAAACCCTGAAACCCGTGACGATCACACCCGAACGACTGTACCTGTTGCTCCAGAACATCTCCCATCTATTGCCGTCCCGGCGGGGACAGCCACAAAACCTACATGAGTTCCTGAAGACGCTGATCCCTGCCTGGTGGAACCGACTGCCGAAGTAGAACTGCATAGATCAGGGCGGGTCCGACAATGCCCTGCATACTTGCAAGACTGCGCCTGCGCGCACTAGGCGGAAAGGAGTGTTGTGTTTCCAGTTCTCCCTCTGGTCTGTTTCCCTAGCGGGAACAAAGAACGAATCTGATTGGTTGCTCCGTTTGACAGCCGACTATAAAAGTGAGCTGTCAAACGGTGAGCGCTGTTCTGTCAGTATTAGTGGTTATGCTGTTAGCGAATTGTTAGAATAAACGGTTAGCATTCTTAACTTCGTCTCGCCTCAGTTCTTGCACCCTGCCTGGCTCTCCATACAGAGTACTGGTGGTAGCCCCTCCTTACTAGAGATACCTTATTATAGAATATAAGTCTTGGAAAGTGTGTTGGCAATAATCTGATCTAACCTTCTGTCAAATGAGGGAATTCTGGACACCCAGTGAAAGCTCCCTGACAGATGGCTAACCAGTCTCTATTGTATATTTATGAAAATATATTGCTTTTTTTTTTTAACACTGTCTGCAAAGAAAATGCCAGGTTACAGCAAACAGGATTGTTGGATAAAATGTGAAAGTATGCTGGGGTCTTTAAAAAAACACAATTTAAATATTTTGTATAGCACAGTTGTCCATAATGAATTTTGCAAAGTAATATAGTATGTGTTACTCTTTATAAACTGAGCTGTTAATACGCATGTTTCTCATCAGTATATAGAAACCGCTAATTTAATGTAATGTATCCTCAACCCATCTACCCAAATAGCAATGTAGGACAATAGTGATGGTTACAACAGTTAGGAGCAGCAGCTATCTGGCAATGTGAACATACTATCCGCCTGTCTGCCGCTGAACTATTACTATATGTTTACTATTACATTGGTTCAACACTTGTGGCTGGAATAGAAGAAGTATAGCTGCTGCTTTTAAACTTGTGTCAACATTGTTTATAGAAAACTTACAGTATATAGCTATTTATGCTCCATTCAAAGCACTTCCTTGCTGTGACTGCAAGACATGCTAGGCTAATCCTATGTTATTGCTGGACCAATCAGATCAAGACAGCATAAAGAGTGTGGGGTACAGTCAATTAAAAAGCATAAAATACACAGTGTTGGATAAAAAAAACTTTTACTGAATTAAACTATGTAGGTCCACTAACTCAATACAATATTACTTAAGTAGCAGAGGCTAAGGTCATGGATCCTACTTATTTTTACTTGTAGATTTTAAAGCGTGAACAAGGGATCTTCTACATGCAAAACACATTCTCTACCGAACTATGATTTTTTCCCCTCAACTTCAGAGCTAAAGCCATCACGATAAAATTGGAAAAAAAAAATATCAAGAGCATGACAGACTCAGTAGACACAAAAGCCAACACTGCCACAAGGACATCATTCCCTGGGCAACACTAATGGACTTTTGTATTTTGGATTTTAAAAAGAAGAAACATATATTACATTTGTAAGTTGTTAATGGTTGAGGTTGGGTGTGATGACCATGATGACGGGAAGCTTGGGAATGGGAAGAACAGAGCAGACAGGGAAGCAGAGAGTTTGGCTCACCAGGACTATTCTCTCATTCTATTGCTTCTGAGAAATAGAAGATCAAAAGGACTACGGCTGGGTGCTGCATGTGGTGAATAGAATAGAATAGAATAATAGAGTAGACTAGACTAGACTAGACTAGACTAGACTAGACTAGACTAGACTAGACTAGACTAGACTAGACTAGACTAGACTAGACTAGAATAGAGAATGTAGAGTAGAATAGAATAGAATAGAATAGAATAGAATAGAATAGAATAGAATAGAATAGAATAGAATAGAATAGAATAGAATAGAATAGAATAGAATAGAAGGGACCTTGGAGGTCTTCTAGTTCAACCCCCTGCTCAGGCAGGAAACCCTATACCATTTCAGACAAATGGTTGACCAAACTCTTCTTAAAAACTTCCAGTGTTTGAGCATTCAAAACTTCTGGAGGCAATTTGTTTCACTGATAAATTGTTCTAACTATCAGGAAATTTCTTCTTAGTTCTAGGTTGCTTCTCCCCTTGATTAGTTTCCATCCAGTGGTGGGATTCAACCGGTTCGCACCACTTCGGCCGAACCAGTTGTTAAATTGCTGGCTGGCTCCACCCAGCCCCACCCAGCCATTACTTATTGGCCTCGCATGCCTTGGCTGGTGCCTTAGACCAGGGGTATCAAACTCAAGGCCCGCGGGCCAGATTCTGGCCCGCAAAGCGGTTCAATCTGGCCTGCAGGGATGTCCTGGAAAATGCAAGGGACCAGCCCACGTCGCATCGGCCCGCCCCATACCAGTGGATGCACGTGCACATGCTTCGCTCTTCCAGCAACAGCTGAAGCTTGTCTGCCTCACCCTGCCCGGCCAACCGGCCTGTGTCTCTGCACCCAGCCCCTCGCCTTTGCACCCAGTCTTGCCTCGCTTCTTCACCCGGCCTTCACCTCTGCATTCTCTCCCTCGCTTCTTCACATCTGCACCTGGATTCTCGTTCCTACACCTTCACTTCCCCATTCTCCCCCACGCTTCTCCACTTCTGCGCCTGGATTCTCCTTCCTACACCTTCGCTTCCCCATTCTCCCCCTCGCTTTTCTACTTCTGCACCTGCTTTTGCGCCTGGATTCTCATTCCTACACCTTCTCCTCCCCATTCTCCCCCACACTTCTCCATTTCTGCGCCTGGATTCTCATTCCTACACCTTCGCTTCTCCATTCTCCCCCTCGCTTTTCCACTTCTGCGCCTGGATTCTCCTTCCTACACCTTCACTTCCCCATTCTCCCCCATGCTTGTCCACTTCTGCACCCAGATTCTAGCTCCTACACCTTCTCCTCTGTGCCCTCCCCTCCCCTCGCTTCTCCACCTTTGCCTCTGCGCCTGGCACTGGCAACAGCTTTGCCCTTATGGAAGAAGGTAAGCGGATGCCCCCCTTGAGGAAGCTGGGCTGGGCTGGGCTGGGGTCAGCTGCGGGATCCCAGTGCTGGAGGGCTGGACTGGGTGCTTGCCCACCGCTGCCCAGGGCTCTGGAATGGAAGTACAAAGGGGAAGGCCTTGCTCCAGGGTACAGCGAGGGTGGCACAGGAGATACCCACCAGAGGCCCAAAAGCCAAAACCCTTCATTGGCATACCACACATGTTAAATCACTGAAACCCAACACCTGATGGGCATCCTCTCCCATGAACCCCCATCCCCTTGCCCCCTGGGCCCCCAAAGCACACCATGCTCCAAGGCTTTGTGGAAAATGTCTGGAAGTCAATGGAGGGGTGCTTTGGTTCTCCCCTCCCCAAAGGACAGCCCCACAAGGAGGCCCTAGGGATCTAACCAGCATTGCCTGCAAAAGCTAAACTTTGGATGGATATTTCAGGCATTTTGAACTCTATTTCTGGGCTTCTTAGAAGTTGGAGAGAAATGTTTGCTTTTGTCACATAATTATATTTATGAAATCCAATAATTTCCCCCCAATAAAGCATTAGTAAAGGATTGTAAATACATGTGTTTTAAAGAAGCATTATCCTTGTTACATCTCCAATGGATTGCTGTTTTGGTAATCCTTTTCTATATAAACGTAACTGAGTCCAGTAAATTATAAATATTATTTTTGTTGTGTGAATCATAATGTGAGAGCCATTGACATTCTTGCAATAGAAATTGAAATACTTAGAAACAGTGGTTTTAAACTGGAAAGAAAAGGCTGGAGAACCTCCTCCTAGTATAAATGCTCACAATTTAATCCCTATTTCAATTGTGGTATCTAGGATGTGTGGATAGGACATCACTGCCTGTTTGACAGCATTACCCATAAATATATAAAGACCAGAAGCCATACTTCACTAAGGCACTTGGCCTGTGCAGAGGTGGCCTGAATCTGCCTTAATGAAGGATTCCATCTAAAGATGAGTTACTTTGTTTGTGTTATCAAGCTGATCTATCTAGATTGGAAGTTGCCCTCTGTTGTGGTAGAAAACTTAAAGGGATGCCAATAATTGCAAAGTTTCAAATAATCATTGTATCATTTCCAAAGCTAACAGGTTTCAGTGAGACCCTCATCTTTCACCCAGATAAGCCAGGAGCAGGAGTCCCAAAATTTATATTTATAATTTTATTAGAAATTACACTAATACAGATAAAAGCATGAGGGAAGGCTGCCCCAACAAGCTAGCATCCTTACCACTCATAATTGGAAACAGGGATTCCCTTTCGAGAACAGCCAGCCTCCCTCATGCAGGACCAGGGAGCCCTGCTCCCCTGCCACCTCCTCTTGCTCTCCAGAGATTTGTCAAGGCAGAAGTTGGACTCAGAGGAAACTGCTTCCTGCAAACTTTCTCCTCCACGGTTCCACACACAGCAGCAGCGTCCTCCACCTCCTCCTTTGCTGGGAGGATGCACCAGACAGGGAAATGCCAACGATGTCTGGGATTGGTGTGCTGTGCGCGCGCACACACACACACACACACACACACACGGCTTACTTCCAAACAAATTCATAGATTTGCAAATAACAGTCCAATGGCCATTCCAAGTTTGGAGACTTTTATCCACATTGGAGCTTACAAACTGCTAATCATGCTGGGCTAGAGGAGAAGGCTCTCTCCTTCCTACGTGGATAAAAGTCACCAAGCTTGGAATGCGTGTATGTGTGTGCCCGCAGGCTGCCAGCAGTTTGGGGAGGTGAGGAGCTTGTGGGGCATCAAATTGTCCCCACATCAAGTTAGCCAGTATGACTTATTCCGTCCTGAGTCAGCCATGCCCAGTGAGCGGCATTAAGATGGCCATGCCCACCCAGTTGGCCACGCCCATCCAGCCAGCCACACCCAGTGAACGACATCAAGCTGGCCATGCCCACCCACTCAGCCATGCCCACCCACCCACTCAGCCACGCCCACCCACTCAGCCACGCCCACCCACTCAGCCACGCCCAGTGAGTGGTGTTGAGCTGGCCACACCTACCCGGTCAGCCTCACCCACCCAGTTGGCCACGCCCATCTGGCCCCCCGACATCATAGCCCTGATGTGGCCCTCCATGAAATTGAGTTTGACACCCCTGCCTTAGAGTCACACCGCGGCATAGCTGCAGCTGCTCTTTGGCTCCCTTGCCTCGACCATGTGGCCACATGGCCCAGCCTGCCTTTGCCGCGGCCTACGATGCGGCGGCCTCCCGCTCGTCTTGGCCTGCTCCTGAACGCCCACCTTGGGCTGCTCCTGACCGCTCCAGCAGCAGAACAGGTAAGCACAGCCGGGTGCCCCCTCGGGGAAGCGGGGCTGGGAAGGGTGGTTGACCTGCGCCCGCCTGGCCGCGGCCTACCCCATCCGATCGCCTTGCCCTGCAGCTGGCCCCGTAGGCTTGCGCACGCCTCCCGCCCAGGCAGTGGCAGTCTACCCCGGTCGGATCGCCTCAGCGTGCAGCCGGCCCCGTAGGTTTGCACCCGCTTCCCGCCTGGGTGGCGGCTGCCTACTCCAGTCGAATCACCTCGGCGTGCAGCTGGCCCCGTAGGCTTGCGCCCGCCTCCCGCTTGGGCAGCAGCTGCCTACCCCGGTCAGATCGCCTCGGCGTGCAGCCAGCCCCATTTTGTATAAATAGTTTTTCATTCATATTGTAAAACTTGTATAGTTTTGTATAGTTTTTCATTCATATTGTAAAACTTGTATAGTTTTGTATAGTTTTTCATTCATATTGTAAAACTCTTGTAACAAAATCTAGTTTTGTGTACCTCTTATTCTTATTTAAGTATTAAATGCATAAAATAAACTACCTTTTGGTATAACTTCTTTTATACTTAAAACAGTAATTAGGGCAAAGAAATGATGTCGAGTTGGCCACGCCCACCCAGTCACATGACCACCTAGCCATGCCCACCCAGTCACATGACCATCTAGCCACACCCACCTAGCCATGCCCACAGAACCTGTTGTTAAATTATTTGAATCCCACCACTGTTTCTATCTATTGCTTCTTGCCCTCAGGTGCTTTGGAGAATAGCTTGAGTCCCTCTTCTTTGTGGTAACCTCTGAGATATTGGAACACTGCTATCATGTCAACCCTAGTCCTTCTTTTCATTAAACCAGACATACCCAATTCCAGCAACCGTTCTTTATACGTTTTAGCCTTCAGTCCCCTAATCATCTTTGTTGCTCTTCTCTGCACTCTTTCTAGAGTCTCAACATCTTTTTTATATCATAGCGACCAAAACTGGATGCAGTATTCCAAGTGTGGCCTTACTAAGGCATTATAAAGTGGTATTAACACTTCATGTGATCTAGATTCTATCCCTCTGCTAATGCAACCTAGAACTGTGTTGACTTTTTTGGCAGCTGCAGCATGCTGCTGGCTCATATTTAAGTGGTTGTCCACTAGGACTCCAAGATCCTACTGTACATTTGGTTTTTCTTGCCTAAATGTAGAACCTTCTTTTTTCCCCATTGAATTTCATTTTGTTAGATAGTGCCCAATGTTCAAGTCTGTCAAGATCCTTCTGTATCTTAAGCCTATCTTCTGGAGTGTTGGCTATTCCTGCCAGATTGGTATCGTCTGCAAATTTGATGAGTTCCCCGTCTATCCCCTCATGCAAATCATTGATGAAAATGCTGAAGAGTACTGGGCCTAAAACAGAGCCTTGGGGTACCCCACTGCATAGATGCAGTTCCATTGAGGACACATTGAGTGTCGTTGGTCAGCCAGTTACGAATCCATCAGGTGGTGATGCTGTCTAACCCACATTTTTCTATCTTATCAAGTAGTAGGTTGTCATCTACTTTATCAAACTGGCTCTGCTTACTTCTTATACAGTGTATTTAATGGTTCAATCTATCTTGCTCTTTTAATAAGGATGCTGTCACAATAGCTGTCACATGTACCATAAAAATATTAACCTGGAGGATTGTCTCAAAATATTGTGGTGAAGACAGTATAAATACTTTCTTTCTCTGTTATAGCTTTTATATTGCAGGAATTTGTGGGTTGGCTTTATTGTTTACTTTGGCTGGTGGTGGGTATAGGCATACTCATCATGTCTTGAATTTCTGGACTCTACTTTTTTATTACTGGCCTGAATGAAGACAAAAACATTCCCGATGCCAAAAGTTATTTACCTGTATAGCTTTTCTCCTAGATTACAATAATATTAAAAACCCACTTCCAAACAAACAACCGAAGACTGAGAGGAAGATAGGAGGATTTAGAAACGGGCAGCTGCCACTCATCAACTCAACAATCTAGGACACGGGTGTCAAACTCGAATCGCATCATGGGCCGGATCGTGACGTATCGTGACATTTTTTGCCTTTGCAGAGCCAGGGTGGGCGTGGCCTGCACGTGACGTATGTGGCCCGCGGGCCGCCAGTTTGACAGGCCTGATTTAGGAGGTGAGAGTGAAAGTCACGAAGAGGAGGAGAGTTGCTTCTTCTGCTGCCAGAACTTCAGGTCATCTCCATGGGGGAATTCTAACTTTATTTTCCACATTGAAAGCTTGTTCACCTGCAGAGTGATGGTTAGTTTAGTTTTGAGAAAACCTGCAGTAAAGTATACCATAATAAAAACTCCTATCCAACAAGTGTTGCTAATTCTCAAGACAAAGTGGCAGATGTATAATTCTTGATTCATGTAATCCAAATTCCTTACCTGGATTATATATCCAACTAGAAGAGTGATTTGAGTGATTCCAGGGTTAATTGGGAGTTCATCTTCCATAGTGGCTGCTGTCTTTGGTTAGAAATTCTCAGAGTTGTAATCACAACACATCTGGAGACCACCAGATCGGGGAAGCTATTCTAAACATCCTGTCTGAATGTTTTGATGTCCTGGAGATTGTGTCAAAAGAGTAATTAGTTGAATTGATTTCACTGTATATATAATGTTTGAATTGGTTTAATTACAGTCTTGACACTATACAGTAAAGGTAGATATACCTAAACTTAAGCATGTTATAGCTGATGTCCCTAATAAGGCATTTAGTCTTTCACTTAAAGCTTGAACTATATGAAGTCTAATCATGAATACTGCTTTAGCATGTACTGTATGTGGGTGGGGCACATTCAGGAATGATTGCAATATCATTACATTATGCAGCTGTTGTTATGACATTTATAGGTGAAAATACATGCACCAGTAATTGTACACATAGCAATAGCAATAGCAATAGCACTTAGACTTATATACCGCTTCATAGTGCTTTACAGCCCTCTCTAAGCGGTTCACAGAGTCAGCATATTGCCCCCAACAATCTGGGTCCTCATTTTACCCACCTCGGAAGGATGGAAGGCTGAGTCAACCTTGAGCCTGGTGAGATATGAACTGCTGAACTGCAGCTAGCAGTCAGCTGAAGTAGCCTGCAGTGCTGCACTCTAACCACTGCGCCACCTTGGCTCTTTTTTTAGTTTCAAGGGAACTAGCAGTACATTAAATACATATCGAAATGTTGACATTTTATGCCTCTGTATTACAATTTTAGAAAAATGTAACTTAACAAATCACGGTACTCAAAGATTTAATCCAAACATAATAAATCACTGCCAAACTTCAAATAAACCTGCTTACTTCTTATACAGTTTATTTAATGGCTCAATTTATCTTGTTCTTTTAATAAGGATGCTGTCACAAAAGCTGCCATATCTACCATAAAGATATTAACCTGGAGGGTTGTCTCAAAATATTGTGGTGAAGAAACAGTATAAATACTCTCTTTCTCTGTTACAGCTTTTATTTTGCAGGAATTTCTGGGCTGGCTTTATTGTTTACTTTGGGTGTGGAGGGGGACGACAGGGATACTCATTGTGTCTTTAATTTCTGGACTCTACTTCTTTATTACTGGCCTGAATTAAGACAGAAAACCTCTTTTAGAGTGAGGACTTACTAAGCATTCATATTTTTATGCAGCAAATTATCATTATTATAGCAGAGTCTCTGATCTCCCCTGTAGCATCAATGCAATAAGTGAAACTTCTCTGTCTTCCCACAGGGATCATAAATCCTTTTTCAATCAGGTTTCTATCTGCTTTTCAAACAACATTCTGAATGTAGCTAACAGGATAACAATTAAAATATTGCTCATTTATTGTCCTACGTACTGTGATCACAAGCACTAAATGAGTAGGTTGTGTGTAATCTCTGTTGCTGTACCCTGAACCTCTTTCTTTGTCTAAACAAATTTGAAGGCTTTTTTAAAAAAAATACTTTTTAATAAAAGAAATCTCTTCTCTTTTCCCCAGTTTCACTGAGATGTGCTAAAATTTAGAGCAAGAATAAAAAAAAGCTTATTTATGAATAACAAGCTATTTTTCACTGGAGACAATTCTTTGGCCTTTCATGTTTGTTTTCATTTATTGCTTTTCAAAAATATATATTGCATTTTAGCTGTGCACTCCTCTCCAGCACGGGAGTTTAGGTCATTTGCTCCAAAACAGGCACAGCAGGAATGCTTGTAAGAGTCTTTCCTTGTTTTGAATACCATAGTCATTTCAGCGTACTATGTAAAAGTTTTCCACCGATGCCATTAGAACTGCTTTTTTACAAGTTAAAATTTGTCTCTGTCTGCTGTGTTCATTTTTAAAATATTTCTGTATTTCTTATGTATAGAAATATACATAATATTATATATTATTATAATTATTATAATATTATGTATAGAAATATACATAATGCGTGCCTACCGTCCCTGTCCTACTGTCCTATTGTCCTCATCTATCTGTATTCACCTTGATTACGTTTATGTTTATACCTATACCTGCTATCTTGTACATGTTTGACAAACAAACAAACAAATAAATAAATAAATAAATAAATATAGTCAGATTATACTACAGTGCCTCATATCATGTACTCGTCAAACATTTTGGGCACTTCTTAAGGGTACTCTATGACAAAGAAGTTGCATTTATACACCGATACAAAATGTAACCAAAGCATAGATAGCTCTTGTAAAATCAGAGCTGGCTGACTAGGCATAACTAGGCAAGTGGGTTCCTTACAAAAGGTAGCATCTCGAATTGCACTGACAATCTGATCATAAGGAATACTCCCAGCTGCAGATTTATTCTTCATAGGACAGCACAATTCCATCTAGTACAGGCTGAACTTCAGTCCTCAAGTCCACTTTCCTATTGACCAACAGTAACTCAAACTTGCCTGGATTTAAGTTCAGGTTGTTCTGATCACCCAATCTGCAATTTAAACATTCAAAGACAGTGATTGTTTCCTAAGAGCTGGATAGCAGAAAGTAGTAAAACTGGGAGCTGCAAGCATACTAATGTGACATCCCACTCCTCAGCTTGGAATGATACCCCCCACCCCAGAGATTTCATATGTATGAAATTGGGTTTCCCTTTTGTGGTAACCACTTATACGGCAGAACAAAAGCAAAATCTATCCATTTTGGCCTTGGGAAAAAGGATTTAGATTATCTTTCTTCAGAATTATCTTTCTTAAGGAGTTAACATTTATCAGAGTACCCAAGGGGAGAATAGAATAGAATAGAATAGAATAGAATAGAATAGAATAGAAGAGAAGAGAAGAGAAGAGAAGGGAAGAGAAGAGAAGAGAAGAGAAGAGAAGAGAAGAGAAGAGAAGAGAAGAGAAG
>QLTV01002492.1:1102957-1124902 GCA_003457575.1 Thermophis baileyi
AATAGAATAGAATAGAATAGAATAGAATTTTTTATTGGCCAAGTGTGATTGGACACACAAGGAATTTGTCTTGGTGCATATGCTCTCAGTGTACATAAAAGAAAAGATAAGTTCGTCAAGAATCACAAGGTACAACACTTAATGATAGTCCGGGTACAAATAAGCAATCACTGTTATGTTGTAGAAGGACAGGTACAGGACATTATAACTTGCTTTCCATCACAGGAGATATAGCACCCCTAGGGTTGTTCCTAAATGTGGGAATTGTGCAGTATAGAAATGTTAATAAATAAATCTGGGTTACCGCATCTCAGTGGAAGAGACCCAGGCTGACCCACTCTCAAGTTACTGTTTAATGCTAGATCTGTCTGCAATAATATCAACCATCTATAATCTTACTATGGATGAGTGGACTGATCTGGTTTGTACTGCAGAGGCTTTAGTACAGTGGTTTCCAAATGTTTTCCTTCATGACCCAAAACCATTTTCAGGGTTCAGTAAATAGTTTTATTTTGTGCTCTTTATGAAGGCATGAGTGGAAAATCCTATTTTATACATACAGGTGCTAGGAAATGGCAATAATTGATGGACACCCTAGCTACCACAGGATATTCATCGTGAATTGCTAACCAGAAAGACTCCAAATTCTCCTTTTTTCCTCTTCAAATAATATTTTGCACTGATTGCTTGATGTAAACAGCCAGTGCAAAATTTAATGTTTGCTGTGCAAAACCATTAATGGGCTTATGTGTCCTTATGAATGAAGACAGATATATGTGCCCCAGGATAATGTTGCAGGACCCTATCTGGGTCGGTCACCAGGACCAAAGGTTTAGTCTTCTGATCTTTCAGACTCGCGTTGGAGCCCATCCTCATGGGCTCATCCTCATCTTTATGTGTCCTTACCCAAACAAAAACCCTTTTAACCCAATCTGTGGTAATTTAAGCAGGCTTTGGAAGTACAGCTTTAGTGGGAAAGCTGGATAGTCCAAATTTAACTAAGTTAGCTGGATGGTCCAGATTTAACTAAATTATGCCCACCTGGATATATTGAAAAACATCCCAGTAGATCAATGAGGAAGAGTTAGTCATCCATAGGAGTTCTATTTCCCTAACAAGGAAATGAATCCTTTTTCAGTCTGGGTTTGAAACCCTGCCCCTTGTATACAGAGGAGAAATAGTATTGGTATGCTGTCTCCCTTGTTGTCCAATGACTTCAACTGTCAGAACTTTCAGCACGTGACGACAAAAAGGTTAGCCATCACTGTTATAGAATATCAACAACTCTGATACACTATACAAACCAAGGGCTACATCAGGGGTGAAATGCTCCCGGTTTGGCCCGGTCCGGGCGTACCGATAGCGTCGCCTGCCGGTGGTTCGGAGAACTGGTAGCGCCAGCAGCACGAGGCTCCGCCCACCCGCCCGGATGCCGCCATTTGTTTTTTTACCCTCTGCATATGCACAAAGCGTTCTGTGCATGCACAGAGATTGAAAAAGCCCGTGCGCGAGCGGAGCACAGGCAAAAAAGCACATGGGGGTGAAAAAGTGCGCGCGTGAGCAGAGCACTTCCGAACCGGTAGGGAAGGTAAGTAGATTTCACTGCTGGGCTACATCTATGATGTGGGAGAGAATGTTTGATAAGGAATGAACACCATGTTCATATAATTTTATTTAAAAAATTAAGAAAAAAGATTAAAAACTAATGATCGAAGGAAAAGAGTGATAGAAGGAAAAGAAGGGGAAAAAAAGCTAAAAAGTGCAAGAAAGAAGGAAAAATGGTAAAAAGAAAATAAAAAAGAAAGAAATGATACAAAGAAGCAGCTTCCAATTTTCTTTACAGCAGTTAAATATATTTATAAATTTGCCTCTTGCTCTATGGTTACAACATAATTCTTTTTTTCCTATAGTCTATTCTATCTAATCATCAAAATCATAAATCCATTTCTTTCAGTTTCATGCAAACTCTATAAGTGATTTCTAGTCAACAATAAACATAGATATTGTTTTTTCTCTGATCAAAGAAGTCAATTTAACCATCTCATCAAGTTCCATAATCTTCACCAATCACTTTTCCATTGTGGGTAATTATTCTTTCTTATCCAAAATAGCTTGTGTTTTCTCTTACCTCTTCTTTCTGAGTTCACTATGTATGTTGCATAAAATGACCTCCTATAAAAGCTTTTCATCCCAAACCATTGTTAAATCAGTGCCCTTACCTAAGTTATAAACAAATTATTCCAATTTCTTTTTACAGTCTTCCACTATTACTTCTTTCTGTAACATTTTGTTCAGTCTCTGTCTAGAAGAATTAAGGTTTCTTTTATAAACCAATCTTACAGGATTATGATCTGAAATAGTCTTTGATGTACCTCTACTTTAGAAACCTTAAGAGTCAATTTCTTGGAAATTGAAATTATATCTCTTCTTGAAAAGAATCTATGTAATTGTGAAAAATAAGCACATTTTCTTGAATTGCCTTTTTGGTCTTCACACTTCAACCAGCCCTGAATTGTCATCAAATAAAGAAAACTTTTGGTAATATATTCTATGATTTTAATGCTTTTCTCAAAAATTCTATCCAGTTGTGGGGAATGACTCCATTCCAATCCCCCATCAAACAGCCTTTTTTCATAAGAAAAACTATTAGTCTTCCTGTAAGTCATTTATAGAACAATACTTTATTCTTATTTAGGGCATAAATTCCCAGTACCAAAGGCTTAATCCCATGCAAATTAACTTCTACCCCAACAAATCTACCATGCTTGCCAGTCAATATAAGTTCTGGATTAATATTGAAAAAAAATTCCATTTTGTTGTTGTTCCCACTGAAATAAATTTTTCCCATTTTTTAAAATAAATCACCGTGTAGTTATATCACAATCCATATCACTATAATTATGGTCAGCATCAATCTGGCTCATATTACCCTTATCTTTTGATTTGTAAAATCCACAAATTGTCTGCAGTCTTTAATAATAAACAGTAAACATTTCCATGGTTGTCTGGTTTGTTTGTCTACTTTAATTCCTATTCATTCAAAATGACTTTCACTAAAAAAATAATCTTTCAAAATAACTGGTCCCTTTATCTATTTTAAACTTTCTTACATTGACTCCTTGTTAAGCTTTTGGTAGTTCCTATGTCTTAAAACCTTTATTTTGCGTTATTCCTTTGTAATCCAGAAAAATTGATCACTCACCAATAGAATCTTATCCTGATATTCAGAAAAATCTCTCTTAGTTGCAAATTAATAAAATCCAAAAAATATTTAAGAAATGAGGCTTGGCTGAACTTTGTGTCCATTAATGGCTACATTACAGATGTGAGCATACCGGTAGATGGAATCCCTCAACTCCCAGCTGCTCAACTCTCAAACGGAATGCAAAATCCTGCAGTTTACTCATGAGGAGCAGATGTTCAGAGTGTAATTGGGCAATCTCATGATCTCTTCTTTGTCCAGAGACACTGCCTGCCACCATTCACTATCTGGTTGCTGTTTTCCACAACGAAGTTGTCCCCACTCATTTGCAGATATCAATGATCCTCGCCAGAAGTTCCAGAAATAAGCATCCTCTTCTTCTGCAAGTGATTGGCAGTGCCAATTGTAGTAGCTGTGACCAGCAGCACCAGGAAATACCAGTGAAATAGGCAAAATGGTGTTTTCGTTCCCTTGATAAAAAGGACATTGAATGTTCAAGCTTTTAATTGAGGCCTGTTTCCTTGACTATATCACTTTCATATTTGTCTGAATTCTGTCCGGCTCTTGGACAGAAATTGTTTCTCCATCCAAATTTAACCTCCACCCAAATCTACATCATAGTTTTAAAGCATCCCAGTGGCTTAGTTTTATATCCCAACATAGCTTAATAAGTGGGACAAAGTACTGCTTGTTTATATAAATCCTTAAGCTGAGTAATGATTGTCATATTGAGATTGTCATATACTGTATCTCAATCCATTTCACTACAGCACAAATGCTGCAATTAAATTAAAGATTTGATAGCACTGAGCGTTAGATATGCTTTTTAAAAATACCGTGTCGAATGAAATATACCTTTAAAGCAGAGAGATTCAACATTACATTAGTTTCTCTATCTATATTCTACATCATCAGCCATATGTTATATTTAGACATCTGTTAATCTCCTATGTGGCATATTTTGCAAAAGGACACCAGATCATTCTAGTTGATCTTAACATGCTGAACTATTTCATGAACCAGAGTGTCCAATGGACCATAGACACAACCACAAAACCAGCCCAGTGACGCAAATTGGCAGCTGACATAAACAAGCTAAAAGAGACCAGAAAGTCAGCCAGTAATAAACCTTCAGGAATGGCTTTTTGTTTCATTTTTTTCTTTTTTGTTAAAGCAAACCACATTTCATATTTCATAACTGTGGAAATGTACAGAGATTTAGCATATCCAATTTCATGGTTTACAATTGTATACTGTACAGCATCTTTTGGTGCGAGTTTGTACTTGCGCTTTCATTTATGTCCTGTTCACTCCAGTGGTGAAATCCAATTTTTTTTACTACTGGTTCTGTGGGTGTGGCTTGGTGGGCGTGGTGTGGCTTGGTGGGTGTGGCTTGGTGGGCATGGCAGGGGAAGGATACTGCAAAATCTCCATTCCCACCCCACTCCAGGGGAAGGATACTGCAAAATCTCCATTCCCACCCCACTCCAGGGGAAAGATACTGCAAAATCCCCATTCCCTCCCCACTCCTGGAGGAAGGATATTGCAAAATCTCCATTCCCACCCCACTCTGGGGCCAGCCAGAGGTGGTATTTGCCAGTTCTCCGAACTACTCAAAATTTCCGCTACCGGTTCTCCAAACTGCTCAAAATTTCTGCTACCGGTTCTCCAGGACCTGTCAGAACCTGCTGGATATCACCCCTGGTTCACTCCTATTAGTGTGTACTCAATTATAAATCCCATTGTGTCTACTTAGGAGTAAATTCCCAAGTAAATTCTGGAGAAATATACAAATAAAATGATAAAATTAGATAAGTAAATACAGTAATAATACAATGGGTGGCCAAAAATCATAAGGACCAAAATCACACATAGCTCTTTAGCATATCCACATAGGTACTTTGTGAATAAAATGAGTCTTGGCTAAAGAAAAAGGGTTTATCTTTGGAATCAAGATTATCAGAGAAAGAACTCAATAGAACTGCCATGGAACACAGCTCAAAGATCTTAAAGAAGCCGATATTTAAGAAGGTGCCCAAGTTATATGGAAAAGAATAGCCAGGTACATTTCAGGCTTTTGGAATTACAGGTAATCCTTGACTTACAACCATTCATTTAGTGACTGTTCAAAGTTACAATGGCACTGAAAAAAGGAACTTACAACCAGTACTCACACAAGCACTCCCCATGGTCACATGATCAAAATTCAGGTGCTTGGCAATTGGCATGTTGCATCTTCCTGGGGTCAAGTGATTGCCATTTGCGATTTTTCCAGCTAGCTTCTGACAAGCAAAGACAAGGGGGGAAAGCAGGATTTCCTTAACGACTGCATGATTCATTGGACTACAGTGATTCACTTAATAAGCATGGGAAAAAAGGTCATAAAATTGTGCAGGACTCCCTTAACCACTTTACTAAACAATGGTTGTTCCAATTGTGACAGTAAATCAGGGACTATCTGTATGCCTAGAAACAGATTGATAGCCAACCAATGCAATATAACGGCTACATGTTTATATAATTGGTTCCAGTCAACCAATTGTTGGGGTGAGAAGAATATTTTTTACCAATACATTTGCAAAGCATCAGCAAACATCTAAAATTTACAAATGGCACAGAACAGTTTGATGTCCTCTTGAGCAATCAGCCTACTGACCATAACAACATGTGTACAACCTGTGGTGTGCCTTCATATTCACATCAGCAATGGAAAGGTCCCCAAAGAATTTGGTGGTTTAGCAGCATGCATATAATCATATGACACTGGCTTGGAAATATTTTGAGACAGACAATCTCATGAGATTTCTGTTATTTCCTGCTTTTGATCAACCAGAATGCAGCAGAAGTATTTCTCTTGAAAATGAGTCATGCTATATACTCATATACTATCTATCGCTGTGTCTTAAGGAAGATTAGCAGTCCTTGATTGCAATTAAAAGAGTATAGAGAGGTTCTGTTTTAGCACATTGTCCATATGTTTTTTTTATTGCAGAATACCTCATCAAAATGTATTGGATTACTAAAGCTTTAATAAATACTCAAGCAATTCCTGAATACAAAACAACATACAGTATATTTGGTTGAACCGGAATACACAATGTTCTCATGGAAACTAACAGAATCCAATGTGAAGAATGCGAAGTGCTCACGCGAACATCATTGCTTCATGCCTTCATGTCCTTGGAAAATAAGATGTTTTTTAAAAGAAATTTTTGCAAACCCATCGGATGCAATTTATGGAGAATAAATAGCTTTATTTATTTACTCCTCACCTTTCCATTAAACTTTCACTGACTTGTTTGCAGGCCAAGTTTTCTAACTGTTTATCTAATAGGCACAATTTAGAAGCCTGTTATTTCCACCTTGCTGCACACATGATTTGCTGTGGTGAACTTGTACGTAAATGAGGTTTTTCCTGTGGCTTCTCTGAAGAGGCGGGAGAACTGGGGTCTAGAAAAGATAACTGAAGCTTTTATTGTTCTCATTAAGGATAGAAATCTAGTTTTGAATTGCACAATATTTAAATATTCTTCTGTTGCTTTTGACTAAAAACAAGCTGTATTGAAAGAATCAAGATAATAAATCTAGGGTATTTTTTTTTCTTAATTTGCCCCTAACAGAAACAAAAATTAATCCAATTTGGCTCAGAAGCTAAAAAATACAGTACAGAAATCTATATTATAGTCATATTTGCTAGACAATTGAGATTCTGAATTAAGTTTTAAATTTTAGTGCCTATATTTTGTGATATCACTGAAGTTCCCTTGCAACAAAAAGGCATGCAAAGCCATTCTTAAAATCCCCAAAAATACTGCTCCTAGGACTCTATCTACTCAAACAGTTCGTTACAAGATTTTTTTTTTGACTCTGCAATTTCAGTTTTCACATGAGAGATTGTCTGATTATACATTTGTCATATTTTTGCTGCAAAGACTTGCATATTATGTAGAAGATAGTTAAAATTCAGATTGCTGATACGTTAATTGGTATATTGTCAGGCCCAAGAACAAAAACAACACATTAAGAGTAGTAATGTAGTCTCATTTCTTCATCTAGAGACAGAATCTTGCCAGACTAAAGCAACTATTTGCATAACTACAGGTGCAGGAAAAGGTAGTGAGGAGCCTCTTTTTGCCAACCAAACTTTCCAAGCTTCACTGCCTCTTTGCCCTCTGGAAAGCAGCCCTTCCCTCCTGGGAATCCAGACTACATTTCACAAGATCTATAAAGGAAGCTGCTGTGCAGGAGCCCTCATCCCTGGTGATCTCTACTACTAGCTATGATAGAATAGGGTTTGCTTATTGGCCTTTTTTATAGGGCTATGAGAACTGGGTTGAAAAAAAAAAACCAGAGACCATGGGATGGCACAAAAGATTACTGAAAAATCAAAAATTTTGGTGCCACCTAGTGAAGATCCAGAATTTTGCAGCACAGATCTGGTAACTTTACTCATTTAGTTCGTTACTGATTGCAACAAAGAGGCTTTTCTCTGCTCCTTATTGATCTTTTGGTAACCTTTGGGAAAATTAGCAGGGCTACATTCCTCTCCCTTTCTATCAGTTTTGGTGAGCTATCAGGTTTGAAATTAGCTTAAAACGAGTCTGGATATACGGCTTAGAGTACCTCAACTGCATTTGGCCTTGGACATTGGCCCTGCTCGCAAACCTCTTGCCCCCAAAGAAGAATATTCTTGCTTCTACTTTAAACTGCTCAGGTGAAAAAATTCCAAAATGAAGAATTGATGCCACATTCTTTGAATATTTTCTGTGTTAAACACAACGTGAAAAATTCGGTGAAACATCATGGTTTCCCAATTGTTTCTCAAATGGTCAAGTGGGGACTGGAAAGACATCTGGGTATACTTTAAAAACAGTTGCATATGTTTTGCTTTCAGGAATTTAATATTTAGCATTTGTACTAGCAAATATTATTCAGGTTTCTTGAATCATGCAGATGGATTTCTTTATTTAGTAATAGTTACTGCATGTACTTCCTACTTGTCAATCTTTAGATCCTGCACAATAATAAAACCAGTAATAAGCCCAATATGAAAACATAATTAAAATAAACAATATTCAACAGAATTAAAAACTGAGAAAAATATTAACATAAGATTCAATATGCTTCTAAACAAATAGTTTTCACTCACCAAAAGGTTTCTGGACAAGCTCTGTCTTTGCTGTTCTCCTGAAGAGGACAAGTGTGGAGGTCATCCAAATCTCATGGAAAAGTTTGTTCCAGATGGTTGTGACCAATTAGATCAGAAGGTCTAACTTCTTGACTTCCATAATTCTAATTTCATGAGGGAGGAACACCCTAGCATCCCCTCCTCAACTGAGCAAATAAAATGGATGTGTCAGTCCTTCAAACTAGTCCAGACAAGAAACCAAAACTATGAGTCTAAGCTGGAACTGAGACAATGCTCTCTGTGATTTCAGCAGTAATGAATAGCCATCAGAGTTAATGGCTATTGATAGAGCAATGCTCCATGAAGTTGTTCAATCACCATTCAAAACGGTGGCCATCATCTCATTTTATGGCAACCAATTCCACTATTTGACTATGTATTCTGTAAAAAAAATAGTTCAGGCACAGATCTCCCCAAATTAATATTAATCAGGCCCCCAAGTTCAAATATTATGAAGGAAGGAAGGACCTTATCCCCATTCCAATTCTGCATACCCTACTTGAAAATTGTACATTTGATGAACATAGAAGTGGAAAATTGTGAACTACGGGGGGATAATCATGGTATGATTGGATTGAATGCAGTGGTAAGCTTTGTTCTGACTATTTCCTCTTTCTGGCCCTGCCTGCATTTTGGAGGTAGGTTCAAAGGGCCACAATCCAGACCCAAATTGACCGATTGAATAGAACAAGGTTATACTGAGCAGTCTTGGTCAACCTTACCATCTTTAAGATGTGTGGATTTCAACTCCCAGAATTCTCCAGCCAGCATGCTTCTTAGCCAGATTCCCCCAATCCAGGAGTTGAAGTTGTTATTGTGATTGAGAAACACTGCTCAAGAAGAAGAAATTTTCCATCCTTGGGCCTGCCACATCCAGTCACAACATTCATATACTACAGCATATTATTATTATTTATTAAATTTGTATGCCGCCCAACTCCCAAGGGACTCTGGGCGGCTCACAACAATATAAAAAAAACCATTAAAAGAAAACATAATAAAAACATTTAAAAAACAACTAAAAACTCATACACACCGTTTCATGGCCGGACCTCGCCAATTACAGAGGCAAGATCAACAGCCCCAAGCCTGCCAGAAGAGCCAGGTCTTCACCGCTTTCCGGAAGGCCAGCAGGGTGGGGGTAGTCCGGATCTCAGGGGGTAGCTGGTTCCAGAGGGCCGGAGCAGCCACAGAGAAGGCCCTCCCCCATGGACCCGCCAGCCGGCACTGTTTAGCTGACGGGACCTGGAGGAGACCAACCCTGTGGGATCTTACCAGTCGCTGGGAACTATGTGGCAGAAGGCGGTCTCGAAGATAACCTGGTCCTGAGCCATGCAGGGCTTTTAAGGTAATAACCAACACCTTGAATTGCACCCGGAGACCAGTACCTTCAAACCTTGCAGTTTCTCAGACGTTTTTGGGGGCAGACAGGTACAGTACATTGCAGTAGTCCAATCTGTAGGGGTCAAAGGGATGAATTACTTTTGTTGAGGCATCCCACCCCAAGAATGTCTGCAGTTATTGCACCAGCTGAAGCTTGGCTCCTCTTGGCCATAGCGTCCTTCTACTGATCCAGCTAGAACTGGCAATCCAAGAGCACGCCCAAATCATGGACTTGTTCCAGAGCTCCATGAAACCACAAAATGATTTCTGTATAAAGAGCTACTCTGTCTTTGAGGATTCAGTTTAAATTTGCTTCTGTTACGCTTTTGGCAGCTGCCTCAGACTGAAAGTACAGTAATCAGATTTTTTTGAGCCAAAAGGGGAAAGGTAGAGAAACTTTAGCATCCAAATTATTACTCATATAGAACTCTTATCAGTATGCTCCCACATTCACCCCTGATTATCATCCCATTCCACCTGACTCCAATTTTCCATTCAAATGAACTGAAAATCCTAGAGGTTCACATACTTTTGCTCCACACCAGTATGTAGTTTTGAGTCATTTTCCTCAGTGAATAAATGAACAAGTATAGTATTTTGGACCAGGGTGGGTTCTGGATCCTTTTGCTGCTGGTTCGCTCAGGGTCGCGCCGTGCGCGCGCGCGCCCACAGCAATCAAAAAATAGCTTCTGCGCATGTGCAGAAGCAAAAATTAGCTTCTGCGCATGCGCAGAAGCAAAATCCAAGATGGCGGCGCCCACGGAGACACTGACAGAACTGGTTCCGTGATGTCATCGCTGAGTTATTAACGGTTCTAAAGAACCGGATAGAACCGGTAGGAACCCACCTCTGTTTTGGACTCATCTGTTTAATTGGTTTACCCAGTTTTGCTTTACCCAGTTTTAGGACTAATATGGAGAACACATCACATTTCAGATTATCCTTTCGCAGGAATATTGTAAATTCAAAGGGGTTCACAAACCTTTAATCCCCACTATAAATAAACTGCCAAAAGTGCTGTATGGTAACTCAAACTCAATATTAACTTCTAAAAAGTTTTAAAAGCTGCTTAATCAGAAATGAGCTGGTCAAAAGTAACAATATTACAAGTTTATCTAAAAATCAGATTAAGTTACTATTTTTAAAATAATGTTTATTTATTACTGCCTTTTTATTATAACATCAGTCTTTCTTGTATAAAAAGCCAACATTATATCAAAGACCCAATATTTTCCTTACGTCTCTTTCAGCATTAAAATGCATCTATTAAAATTGGTTCTCCCAAAACAAGAATTGTTGAGGAGTCAGGTAATAGCTATTGAGATCTGCAAACAGGAGCTGAATTCTGAATTTCTTTTTTTTTTTAAACCAACTGAAGCTAAAATAAATTATCAATTAGAAGCCTGAAAATGTGGAAAATTAAATCCACCTTTCCCAACAGGAAAGAAAATCTTAAATGATGTCCCTCTCTGACCTATTATTTAAAGCAGAGGTAGAGAATGGTGGCCCTTTTATGACTTGTGGACAAACTCCCAGAATTCCAGAGCCAGCTGGCTCAGGAATTCTGGGAATTGAAGTCCACAAATCATAAAAGAGCATTGTTCCCCACCTCTGATATAATACTTGCCTAACCCCTGGCTTGTGGGCTGTATATGGCCCTGGAAAGCTAGTAATGTAGCCCCACAAGATAACAAACTTCCTTTATTTTTTAATATTTTTATTATTTATATACATCAACTATATTACATATTGTATATGTGGCCCAAGACAATTCATCTTCACTCAATGCAGCCCAGGCAAGTCAAATTGGACAATGGTGATATAAAGGTTTTGTAAAGGACTCAAAGTGCTTATGTATTTTTTTGTTCATTGTCTTTAATTTTACCAATCTTACATGATTTGTTTATGGTATTATTTTTTATATTTTGCCCCAGGTAATATACATAGCACTCCCTTCTGAACCTTTTTCTACATAACAGCCCTGTGAAATAAGTTGGGCTGAAATAAAATTATAGAGTCAGAGGTCTCTAGTGAAACTCCATAACTGAGGATGGATCGAACCTGTGTCTTCTCAGTGACAGTCCAACATCCTCAGTCAACTGCTTTGCTGTTAATCCTTAGATTTTTTTTAAACTTTCTTTTTTTTTTTACAAACCACTTGAAGTCATTTGTCTCCATTCTCTTGGCCAAGCACCATGCACTGATTAGTGTTCAGATGGAAAACCACCAGGAAATTCCAGAACTATAAATTAGATTGAGAAGTTGCCAAAGAGAGAGAGAGAGAAAAAAGAAAAGAAAAGAAAAGAAAAGAAAATCCCAGAAGCAAGCTATGGCAAACCATTTATATATTGTTGCTACCATATAAATATCCATTGGTAATCTTCTGAAAGGTTAGAAACATGGTTTTATACAAGGATCACACAACTAATCTTCCAAGGTTCTTAGAGGGTCTCAACCAGGGGTGAAATGCAGCAGGTTCTGACAGGTTCTGGAGAACCGGTAGCGGAAATTTTGAGTAGTTCGGAGAACCGGTAGCGGAAATTTTGAGTAGTTTGGAGAAACAGCAAATACCACCTCTGGCTGGCCCCAGAGTGGGGTGGGAATGGAGATTTTGCAATATCCTTCCCCTGGAGTGGGGTGGGAATGGAGATTTTGCAGTATCCTTCCCCTGCCACGCCCACCAAGCCACGCCCACCAAGCCACACCATGCCCAGCAAGCCACACCCACAGAACCGGTAGTAAAAAAATTTGGATTTCACCACTGGTCTCATCATACCATGTGGGACATTTGGATGCAGAAATACTCCTACATTGTTATCTTAGCCCCCAAGCATCACATGGATCTTGTAATAAAGAGAAATTTCCTGTCAGTGAGAACAGTTAACCAGCTTGCCTCCAGAAGTTGTGGGTGTTCCATCACTGGAGATTTTTAAGAAGAGAGTGGACAGCGACTTGTCTGAAATGGTAGAGGATCTCCTGCTTGAGCAGGGGGTTGGACTAAAAGACCTCCAAGGTCCCTTTCAACTCTGTTATTCTGTAATTCATGTTTGGAAATCAACTCTAGGAGAATGATCTTGAACATCCAGTCTTGGAAGAGAAATTCTAAAAATATCTCATTAATTTAATTTTCAAATTTTTATTTTATTTATTTATTTAGATTTTATTATTTTTATGAATAACTCAAGGTGGAGGATATATCTAATATAATTTCCTCCTCCTATTTTACTCACAACAATAACCTGTGAGGTGAGTCAGGCTGAGAGACAGTGATTGGCCCAAGGCCACCCAGCTGGCTTTCATGGACAAGATGGGACTTGAAATCATGGTCTCTTGCTTTCTAGCCCAGTGCCTTCATCACTAGGCCAAGCTGATAGAAAGTACACACTAATTAGTATTTGTGATACGGTCACTCATTCCCTAGTCATCTCACGGTTGGATTTATATATTTATATTTCATATTTCTAGACAGCCCATCTCCCTCAAAGATGAATTATTGCAATGCGTTCTAACTGGGGCTACCCTTGAAGAGGCCACAATTATACAGAATGCAGCAGTGCTCACACTTCTGCTGTTGTGTGAGCTGCATTAATTACCAGTTTGCTTCCAAGTCCAGTTCAAGATGTTATTTTTTTTAAGTTATTTTCCAAAGCACCTGAAGGCCAGACAAGGAATAATGGATGGAAACTGATCAAGCAACCAAGATCATTAGGGGACTGCAGGCTAAAACATACGATGAACGATTGCAGGAACTGGGCATGGCTAGTCTAGTGAAGAGAAGGACCAGGGGAGACATGATAGCAGTGTTCCAATATTTGAGGGGCTGCCACAGAGAGGAGGAGGTCAAGCTATTTTCCAAGGCACCTGAAGGCCAGACAAGGAATAATGGATGGAAACTGATCAAGAAGAGATTCAACCTAGAAATAAGGAGGAACTTTCTGACACTGAGAACAATCAACCAATGGAACAGCTTGCCTTCAGAAGTTGTGGGAGCTTCAACACTTGAGACTTTCAAGAAGAGATTGAACTGCCATTTGTTGGAAATGGTGTAGGGTCTCCTGCTTGAGCGGGGGGTTGGACTAGATGACCTACTAGGTCCCTTCCAACTCTGTTAGTCTGTAAATCTGTTAATTAGGCTGGAAATTTTGGGCCTAGACAACTTAGAACTACGCCGCCTGCGGTCTGACCTAAGCATAGTACACAAAATTATCTGCTACAATTTCCTACCTGTCAATGACTACTTCAGCTTCAACCACAACAACACACGAGCACACAATAGATACAAACTTAAGGTAAACCGCTCCAAACTCGATTGCAGAAAATATAACTTCAGAAATAGAATGGTCAATGCCTGGAATGCACTATCTACCTGACTCCGTTGGTACTTCATCAAACCCGCATAGCTTCAACCTCAAACTGTCTACCGTGGACCTCACCCCATTCCTAAGAGGTCCGTAGAGGGTGCGTGCATAAGCGCACCAGCGTGCCTACCGTCCCTGTCCTACTGTCCTATTGTCTCCATCTTTCTGTATTCACTTTGATTATGTTTATGATTATACCTATACCTGCTATCTTGTACATGTTTGACAAATAAATAAATAAATAAAAATAAAATAAATGGTGTAGTGTCTCCTGCTTGAGCGGGGGGTTGGACTAGATGACCTAACAAGGTCCCTTCCAACTCTGTTACTCTGAATAGAAACTCTGAAAAGCCCTATGTGGCATGGGTCCAGGGTATCTGAGGAGCCTCTCACCCCAATAGGACTAGCCTGCCTCACTCATGCCAGCAGAAGAGGTCAACTACGGACTCCATTTGCTCAGGAATTTCAGCAGGCAGGGTCAAGGAGAAGAGCCTTTTCTGCTGTGGCCCTTACCCTATGGAACACTCTAGTATCAGAGGTTAGAACTCTGGTATTAAAATTTGGCTTTGCCAGTAGGCTTGGGGCTACAACGGGGGGTACTCACCACTGGAGGTGGTTGACGGGGTAAGAAAAGAGGATTGAACAATGAAAGACAGGTCTATTCCACACATCCATTGGTCACCTTCTAGCTAAGTAAGTGGAAGAACTTCCTGTCTATCTATGAACATTTTATGAAATTCTTATTTTTTTTAAAAAAGTAGGGTTTCTACAACAAATTAACTTTCATCAAACCAACTGAAAACCAGAATGGAAAAAGCAAACGCAAGCTTGTTCTACACTAGGCCGAGAGCTTTATCAGCTAGAGTTGGATTCTTCGGATGGAAGATGGCAAGGTTATTCTGCATGTAAGACATATGCTGTTGTGCCAGATCAAGAGAAGGTGGGCTATAGACCTCATATATGTTTTGTTCTGTCCTTTAATCCTGATCCATTCCATTCACAGGAAAGGATGTTGTTGGTGAAACCATGTGCATAGAATAGAAACTGATATTTTTAGAACTTCCTTCCCCGCCCCCAAGAAGTTCTCATGTGAGCAATGACTGGCAAGTACAAAAAAACCTTTTCAAGATCAGCCAGCTGCTTATCCACACCCAGCTTTGACCACCTCTGGAGACTGCGTCCAAATAGAAGGATTTCCTGAAATTGAATGAACAAGATAAGCATATATTTTAATGTTAATGAAGGACTTCCAGGCAGCCACACAATATATATCAACTGTCAAACAAACACACATCATAATGAAATCTGTTCTTTGAACTTAAGGTGACTTTTAAAATGTCACTGGATAGATCTTTTGGGTAAGGAAAAAGAGAATAATTGAGTGAGCTGGGCTGGACCAACATTTTTTCTTCCTTTTTGAAATGACAAATGGATGCTTCTTGACCATATCGGGAATAAAAATGGTCTGGATAGTAGGCAGTTGAATCTTCCATCAATACTGCCATGGACTGGGGGCCTGCTCCACACTGGAAGGCAGCTGGTTTACAAAGTTCAGGACAGAGTATGTCATACAGACAAGGGAGCGGACTCTCAAGGAAGAGTCAGGGAACTATTATTGCTCTATTCCAGCATGTTGTCACCTTTGGCAGTTCATTCATTCTTCTACTTGTAGAGTTGGAAACAAGTAACAACATTATTTTAATGAAAGAGGAGGCGCTTAATGGACCTTAGAGTCTTGTCCCAATGTGTTTGGAAGACAAGAAGCTGAAAAAGGGCACACTTTTCTATTATTATTTTTTACAAGTCAAACTCTTTTATAAGTTTTTGGATCAATAGTGAGGTGGAAGTGGGATGTATCTATATATAAATTAGCCATTGATTTTTATGCCAAGCTATGTTCCACTACTTGAACTTATATTAATCTGCAGTGCAGTCCTCAATTAATGTACATACCACAACAGTAAATTATATTAATAAGCATTTGTCCCATAGTGGATTTTACATATCCTTATGTTGCCTTATACTAGATTAGATTCTTTCTCCATTTAGCTCAGTATTGCCTACTTGGCAATTCCAGCCCAGATCTTTCCTATGGGTTGAACTATATCACTGATGATTCCATGGACCGAATCAGGGATCACCTGAATGTAATGCAAAGCTCGTATCCTACCACAATGGTTTTTTTTCTTCTGGTCTCTAGAAAGATAATATAGGGTGCTATGAAATTGGATATAAATGTTTTTATTTATTTATCCAATCTCTATATTGCTCATCATACTTGTATGTCTCTGGGCTGTTTATAAATAAACAGTAAAAACATATAAAAACCAGATTAAAACAAAGTTAAAAAGAACAATTGCAGAGTTAAAAAGCAAAGGAAGCACCTTCAACCCACAAGCCATCCCCAGGGTTGGATGGCACTCTTGGACTCCCAGGCCAATTGACAGAGTCAGGTCTTAACGTTCTTCCAGAAGGTCAGGAGAGTGGAGAGGTCTGCCTAGACTCCAGGGGCAACCTCTTACACAGGACAGAGGCAACAGTAGAGAAGATTCTCTGTTTCCTTTTTCAAATTGAACAGTATCCATTCTACCAACAACCATTGTGGCCTGATCTGTTGTTGCCCTACAGTTCAGAATGCATTCTCTCTACATTTTATAAAGAACCTAAAGTAAGGCTAAGTGAATGTTTGAGTAATATATTGCAACTATCTCTACTACAGCAGCCAATTTCCACTCTACTAAAAACAAAATAATTCTATAAGAGAATCACAAAGCTGCCTTCTGCTCAATCTTTTCCCAACACTTGAAATGTAGGAGCTTTCCCTGCTTCATCAGAGACAGTAGAAGTTGATCTAGGATCTTGCAACTCAAACCATGTATCCTAATTCTGGCAATGGAAGCTGTATAATCTAACATCTTGGAGACCCGAGAAATGTTACATTACCTCCGTGTTGGGAATATCTTGCTGATATACCTCAAGCTTTCCTACAGCCTTATCTGAACTGAGGCCTTCACTACCCTATTAAAAGCCTCCATGCTCAAAATAGTTTCCAGAATCATTGTGCGATGTCATCACTTGGAAGTCAGCAGGGGGAAATGACGAGTTAGGTATGTATTCATATAACCATGATCTCTGCTATTGCCAAACAGGTGTTGGGTCAGTTCCCAGTTGATTAAGCTGGTCAGCAGCTGATGGATTCCTATTTTAAGGACACTATGCCCTGTGCTCTTTTCAGAAAGTCCTTGTAAGCCTCATATCTTCTGAGCAAAGTTGATTGGAGAGATTTACCAGTTAATAAGGGGGCTGAGTTGAGGTGCAGTTTATCATGCTTTCTGTAAGCAGGAAGGCTAATTCACTTTCTGGGAGCACAACTAAAGCAACTTATATGTGAATGTTTAGACATAGTCTTTGACAGGAAAAAAAAATTAAGGTATGTTATGATGCCATGAACTCTCTAGCCATTTATTGCCTCTGAATACACTTGCATATCTTTGACCTATCCCAATGAATCATCACTGCTTCTGGAGATAACTGAAAGTGAGGGAAATATCCTAGCATTACCTGTTCTAGGAAATACAGAGTTCCTGTACAAACACCTGTGTCACTGGAATTAGATGAGAAAAGAATGAAACTACAGAATATTTCCTAGTCAATGGCCACAGTGGTGTTTCAAACTAACACGATAGTAACTGACCTCATCATTTACATCATTACTACTTTGGTGAGCCTTTCTACTATTGGGCTGTACCCTCAAACATAGCAATAGCACTTAGACTTATATACCGCTTCATAGTGCTGTACAGCCCTCTCTAAGCAGTTTACAGAGTTAGCATATTGCCCCCAACAATCTGGGTCCTCATTTTACCCACCTCGGAAGGATGGAAGGCTGAGTCAACCTTGAGCCGGTGAGATTTGAACCGCCGAACTGCAGCTAGCAGTCAGCTGAAGTAGCCTGCAGTGCTGCACTCTAACCACTGCGCCACCTCGGCATAATCAAACATAATTGTTTGAAGAATGGATGCAAAGCAGAGTTTGCCAACCGTTTTGTGACCAGGAGCTACATTAAAAAAAAAAAAAGAATTCAATCGCCAAGAGACTGAAGATGGTCCAGTGATATGTTTGGAGAAGGCAGGTGCGATTTTAGAACTCTTTGTAGAAAGGATTTTGAGATGGAGTTTTGTTCGTTTTTAAAATATAAACTAGTTGCAGTCTAATAAACAAAATGTATAGCACAGCAATTCAACTGAATATGTTTAGTTCTGAGAAATAACTGAGGGAAGCCATTTTCTTTCTTATTTAATAATACTTTTATTACAATTTACATCCTACAACGATATCTGAACACCATCAAACATTCACATCTGATTATCCCAGATCCTTGGAAATGACTCGATAGGTACAAAAAAATGCCAAATCCAGTCTGAACATCTGGCTGACTGTATGATGGACCATAAAAACTAATACAAACTAAAAAAAAAAATAGGTGCAGAAAAAAAAAGAGAAAACAGAAAAGGAAAAAATAGGAATATAGTAAAAAGAAAAAGAAAAGAAATTATATAAAGAAATAGCTTCCTCCTTTGTAACAAGTAAACAATTTTAGTAACTTATTCCCTTCTCTTAAAATATAACAAATCCCATATCCTATGTCTTATCTTTAAGCAAACCCTTCAAAACCTTATCATTTCAATCCTGATCAACAGAAGTCCATTAAAGGTTACCAGTGATAACAATGTATTTATTTTAATCTCCATCAAATTTTGTCTCTTTGCAAACCGAATGTCCCTTTTGAAAGCATCAACCATGGTTTCAGCAAGATGTTTATTATCTTGTCTTACAGTTTTTTCCTCAGGTGCAACTGTATGGAGCACTTGTGGGCAAATCTTCAGTTCACTATTTCTTCCCCTGAAGTCCCATGGGAGCCATTTTCAAATACTTGAATCAGGGTATCACATAGAAGAACTGCTCTTTCAAGATGCAGAGCATATTGTAGAACAGTGGTGTTAATATAAAAAGGCAAATTGGAGTTTAATGTTAGGGGGGAAAACATTCTAATCATCAGAGAAGTTTAATAATGGAAGCAGTCGTTAGGAGACGTTCTGAGCACCTCTTCTACTGCAGGTCTTTAAACATCTACCTGAGAGGCTTTAATTTGAATTCTTGATCTGAAGATGGCACTAGACCTTGAAACACACTCAGATGAATGGTGTAGGACAGAAGTAACTTTTTTAAAATGCAAATGTTTCTTGAAATGCATGTCTATGTTTTACTAAAACAGGACATAAGTTACTAGCTGCAACACCAAGGGGTATTGATTCTGCAAAAACTCAGAATGAGGTAATAAATGAAAAGTAATTTATTCTCTGAAACTAAACTGCAAAATAATTATGAGCAGTGCTCTGCATGATCATTAATAACCATGCTCTGTGTTGATGTACCAACTCCGACATAGGTGATTATGAAAATGCAGCTTGTGTCAGACCTGTGGGCTTTAAAGGATGTAGATTCAGACAGATGTTTTGAAAGGCCTGGATTTAACCATGTCAAATACTTTTGGCATCCATAGAAAACCGCAAGGATGTGATCAAGCAATGCTACCATTATGTACTTGTGTCCAGAGGTGGGTTGCTACCGGTTTGGACCGGTTCGTCCGAACCGGTAGCGACCCGCTGGTAACGTCACGATGATGTCACCGATCCGGTTCGGTCGGTGCCGGTCCGTGGGCGCCGCCATATTTATTTTATTTTATTTTATTTATTTTTTTATTTTTTCTTCTGTGCATGCGCAGAAGCCGAGTTTCCGGCACTGCGCATGCGTCGCCATCTTGTTTTTGGCTTTTTTTTATTTTTATTTTTTATTTATGTTTTTACTGCGCAGCCACATGGCGCAGGAGGAAGCGAACTGGCAGTGAGGTAAATTAGAACCCACCCCTGCTTGTGTCCCAACTTCTGTATGTTTCTGTACATTTAAAAAATAAATGTATGTAAGTCATGACACCCATATCAAACCTTGCTTGGATTGTGCTTTAACTCTCCTATATTGCATTTCAAAACAGATTGGTTGCATAGACATCATTAAAATTAAGCAATGCCATATAAAGAGAGCCTATGAGAGAATCTTTCATCCATTACCATAGCATGGTAATTATATGTCTTTCACAGCAATAATGACTGATAAAAGACATTCTTTAGAACAAAATGGACATTGTTTTTCTCCCATAGTTGGCAATGTTCTTGAAGGCAACAGTGTGCTACAAGCTGAGTTGGCATTTAAAGGCAGCAGATGGTGGAAAGGAAAGACAATGTTAGCTGAAATAAAATGGGCTACAAATGCCACAAACAGGGTATTGGGAGAGCATGCAATCCTGTATCCATAGATTGGCTAATCTGTGGTGAACCCAGAATGGATAGTCATTAACAAAGTAGGGTTACCACTTCAGGATTGCAAAAATCCCGATGGAGCTTTGCTTTTTTTATATTTCTTTGCTACCATAGTTATCCAGGTTTTTAAACCCCAGATTATATAGCCCTAGCAGAAAATGAGAGAGAGATAGAGAGAGATGAATCAGACAATATTTGAGTGAATAAATTTCACGTATTAATGTGATTGATTCAGCCCAGTGCCAGCTGCTGTTCATTAGCATTGTTTAGTTCTACGTTTTATTAATTAGTAAGTATCTAATTTACTAGATACTTTGCAGATAATTCAAAAGTGTGGGTGTGCGTGTGTACAACTTATGTATATATTATGGGGTACTGAGTGTATATTAATGGGGGGGGGAATGAATTTCAACAAATGTAGAATCAGGCTGCAGCAGGGGTGAAATTCAGCCGCTTCTATCCAGCTCGTGCGAGCCGGTAGGGCCGACTGCGCGAAGCCCCGCCCACCCACGCGGACATCATGACATCCCTTTTTGCGACGATTTTCAGGCTCTGCGCATGCATGGAAGGCTTTACGCATGCGCAGACGACGGTGCATGCGAGCGAAGTGAGTGCGTGTGCGGGGCGCATGCACATTTGCGAGCCGGTAGGGAAGGTAAGTGAATTTCACCCCTGGGCTGCAGCATAACAAAATTAACAAAAGTGAAAGGGGTCTGAATACTTTCTGAATGCATCATATATATATAATGGTGAATGCAAAAGCCATGTTGGCACATCTGGGTGAAACCCGAATCTGAAGTCCTCCGGGTTTCACCACCCAGTTGAAAGTTCAAGCCCTTGCCCCCACACCCACAAATCCATCACGTTGTCCAATCTTCAATTGCCATGCTGGCAGAGTCCACCCATCTCCTTCCGTGCAGGTGCAGAGGTGCAGAGACAAAGGATGACCTTGGCTTCCTAGAAAGAATTTGTTATGGCTACATACTAACAACCTCATACAATCCTCCCTCCCATTTTCCCACAGTAGAAAATGAATAGTAAAATAGTATAAATTGTGGCAGGCCTAAGATCCCAAATAAAATGGCTTCGGCCTGACAGTATGTATATGTGTGTGTATATATATATGTATGTATGTATGTATATGTGCGTGTATATATATGTATGTATATGTGTGTGTGTATATATATGTATGTATATGTGTGTGTGTGTTTGTGTATATGTGTGTGTATGTATGTGTGTGTGTGTGCGTGTGTGTGTATGTATATTATAGTCCTTCTCCTGGACCTTTATTCTAGCTAAGGCTGTTATCTGAGTCTTCATATGTGGTTTATTCACTGATACTTCCTTTTGTAAACTAGTTTGACATTGTCCAACTTCAAGCAGGCGTGTGCGTGCATGTGTACATATAAAAATGTATAACTATCTTATCATGTTTTT
>QLTV01002492.1:1126651-1143122 GCA_003457575.1 Thermophis baileyi
TATATATATATATGCTATAAATACATGGAGTGGTGGCTTTCTGATAAAATTTGTCATCAGTTCCAAGCCACCTGTCTGTTTTGTGGAAATATTTCACATATTCTGCCGAGGGATTTTCTTTAGAAACAGGCTTGTTTCAACTCCAAATTATTTATTTATCTATATAGAGTTCATCAAAAGCCTAACAAAATCATTTTATCAACTTGAGACATTTATCTGGTTTAATTCATTATGATGGTTTTGAAAGAATTGGATCAGAAGCCCATTTTTTGCCTGATATGTGTGGGTGTGAAATCTGGACCCTAAATTCATCAAGCCAAGAAATTAATCAGATATATAAAATAAAACAACCTTTTTAGGATTCAGAAAATGTCAAGAATTTCAGGACTTATGACAGAATGTTATTGTGCGGACTCTAGCTTTATGTTGACGAAGCAGTTTGCATTTAACTACACAGTCAAAACTGCTCCCAAATGGGTATTGTTTTTTTTTTACATTCTCCCACAACAACCTCTGACAGAGGGATTGTTTGGTTTAGAAAAAATGTAAAATGATAAGGAATGCAAAACAACAAATACATCATTTGAATAGTATAGGGCAAAAAACCATAAAGAGGAACAACAGGATATTCATTAAAGATACTTGAAGCAGAAAACAAATCACAGAATTGGTTGGCCATAAGGCAGCAAACAAGTAAAAGGGATCCTGAAGGAGAATGGGGAGATTTCAGAGAGACTGATTAAATTCTGTGCACCTTTACTGCAGAAAAAATAGACAGATACCTGAGCTGGTATTGACTTTCTCTGGGTGGGAATCAGAACAATTAAAGCAATTTACAGTAAGATGAAAAGTTATTCTAGAAATCAGCAATGAATTGCTGGACCCTGATGGATCCACCCATGAATTTTTAAAGATATGAAATCAGGTATGAAATTGCTGACTTCCTAATAAAAATAATTTGTCCTGATTTCCTTATAATTTGTCTTCAAATCAGGCTCAATGCCAGGAGACTGGAAAATAGCAAAAGTGACATCGATTTTGAAAAAAGCAACCTAGGGGAGTTTCTGTACATTATAGGCAAATTACTTAACATATTGGAGGAGATGGCAATCAAACAAAGATCACTAGACAGTAGAGGCATAAGTCTTGCTGAAGGAAAATCAGCAGAGGTTCCACAAAATCCTGTATAATCAACCTTTTAGAATCATTCAAAAGAGTCAACAGACTTATAGATGGAAGCAATTAGCACTGTGTAGTTGGATTTTAAAAAGTATTCAACTCAGCTCCTCCTCAGACTTTTATGAATTGCTTACTAGTTAAATTCTTTTATAAATTGTTTAAAATATAGGCATTTTTCCTACTAGTATGAAGTGGCAACTCTCAAAAACCGGTGCTTTTTAATTCATTTATAAATTACCTTGATTTAGCAGTAAAAAGTGAGCTGGCGGTGCTAAATAAAATTGATAAACAGGAAACAAGAATCCTAGGGTTAGGTAGAATCACTTGTAAAAACAGATCAAATGTAACCAACCAGTTAGCATGAAAAACAGACTGCCACTAGTGCAGTGATGGCGAACCTTTTTGGCACCGAGTGCCCAAACCGGAATGTGCGTGCATGTGCGCGCGCCGGAGCACCAGAAACTGAAGAACATCTGGCCGGCACGCGCATGCCTGTTGTTTCGCATGTGCATGCGTGCGCCGGAGCACCCAAAATCCGAAGACCAGCTGGCCGGTGAGCATGCGTGTGCTGGCCACCTGGTCTTTGGGTTTCTGGCGTGTGCATGCGTGCCGGCCAACTGGCTTACGCGTGCGCCAGAACGCCGGAAACCCGAAGACCAGTTGGCCGGTGCGCATGCGCGTGCCAGAAACCAGAAGAACAACTGGCGACAGCACGCATGCCCACAGAGAGGGCTCTGTGTGCCATCTCTGGCACGCGTGCCATAGGTTCGCCATCACGGCACTAGTGCATAACAATGAATGAATAGAAGAAAGAAAGAAATTCAGCTATTAAAGTTTGTCTGATTTCTTAAAGAACAGAAGTCATCCCCATTCTCACTGCTTTTTTGCCCACCCATGGTCATTCTGTTTCTTTATTTAGGTAGGGAAATATCTCTGAAAGCAAAAGCTGATGGAGTTAGCAGAGATGGCTAAACTGACTGCTCTAATTAAAGAAAAGAATATGGCTAACTTTGTTTCCATTTGGAAACTGCTTCTCAACTTTGTGCCTGAGGTAGAAAAAAAATGAAACTTTGACTTTGGGTTTTGCTAATTAGGTAGGTTGATATAGAAATGGCTAGTATGTAATACTATGTAAAAGTAAAAAGTTGAGGCTTTATGTTATTATTTTATTCTACTGTGCTAAAAAGAGTTGGAAATCAATCAATTCTTTTTCCTCTTTTCCCCTACCCTTTTCCTCTTCCCTTTTTCCTCACTTTCCTATTAGCGAGACCCTCAAAATGTGATTAGTGAGGAATTTAAAGGACAAAACACAACAAAAGAAAATGGAAAGAAATGTGGACATGTAAAAGCACAGTTGGCTTGTGAGGTTAGAAAAAATATGTGTAATGAAAGGTCCTGGGTGTGGCCTATATTTCCTTTGAATTTTTTTTCCCTTATCTTATTTGGTTTACTATTTATTAGTTCTTATTTGGTTTACTATTTATTAGTTCTCTTCTGTACTTTGCATAACCTTGGTTACCCCCAAAGAAAACAGAGATGGGGATTATGCATGATGAAATTAAAAATTTTAAGTAAAGAATATGTTGAATAATTTTATGAGATACAGTACATACTCTGATCTTTAAAAAAGAGAAAGAAGAAGATCAGTCAAGATGGGCAAAGCAATCAGACAGACCTGATGAATATAAAAGTTTGTTTGCCACTCAATCTGAGTCTTCCATGTGGTTCAGATTTCTAAATGTTTCCTGTTCAGTAGCCAGATGGAAAGGAAGTTCCACATGCTTCCTGGATTCAGAAGTGGCACTGATAAAAAGGGCAGCCAGTAAAAGCAAATACAAAGTACAATGACTTCAGCCATATGCAGCTTTGTTTCATCCCATTCAAAAACCATTATTGTTTCTGTGGATTGATCTCAGTTCAGACTAAAGAAATGACACTTGAAAGGTGATGGAATCGCTTTTCTCACTCATCCGTCAAAATACATTTTATGATTTGTTTCCGCAGTGAAGAGATGGGTCACAGTGCTTCCCCTTGCCCTCAGTTCACACAAAGCACATGTTAAAAAGGCATTATAAGAATCTAAGGGTGAAGTGGAGATAGATTCCTTTCTGTTCCTCCCTAATTCCCTCTATTGATGGGAGAGATCTGGAAAGGAAATATATTGATGGCTGAATGTGGTTAAAGGCTTCATTTAGCTGAATATGGAAGAATCTTAGCAAACCATATTGGAGTCACTGCTCCCTCAGATCTTTCTCTTTTTCTCCTTTAATGTTTTACCTTAAAGCTGGCCTTTTAGTTTAGTCTGAAAAAAAATCCATTATTCCACCTGGGTACCTTTAAAAGGCCTAGACTAAAATTATGTCCTATGCCTTTTTTTAAAAAAGAGGCTATTTTCTGAGCCAGCTTTCTGGACTAGTAGCAGCCTGTCCTCAGTCCACTAGTGATTCAGAAATAGAAAAGAGAAAGAGTAAATTGTCTCACTCCAGTTACTTATGATTTAGAAAGGCTTCAGACATGTGTAAAGGAATGTGTTTTCACAAATGTGGTGACAATTGTTAGCCACTGTGGAGAATGGAATAGCTGGTTGTAGAAACAGTGTTTTCCCATTGGAATAATTATCTGCCTGATGGAAAAAAAGCATCATAAAACTGGCTCCAATTTGCATTCAGAAAGAATTTAAGCAACATATTAAGTTAATTTGTAAGAAAATAGCAAGTCATAAAAACTGCAGCAACCTTTTTTTTTTCTCCAAATATTAAATTCAGCACATTTCAAAGATAATTTGGCTCAAACCATTCTACATCTTCTACAGTGTAAAAAGTCTGGAAGCATTTTTTTTCTTAAAAGCTTTTTAAAAAGAGTGAGTGAGAGAAAGATGTTAGGCAAACTACAAAATAATGGCCACCTTGGCCATACGAGGGTAGCAATAACTGCAAACTAGCTAAGAAATAATTACTTGAATAGCAATCCATCATGATTTTATATCTTTTGGTTTTAGAACTGAGTGCTAGATCAGTTTAAGCCAAGAACCTTTAGCTGACTTGGCTGATGTCAAAAAATCTAAGCAGGGTTATATCTGGTTCATATTTGGATGGGAGATCACCCAGAAATTCAAGGACTATAGGTTAGACTGGGATATCTAAAAGCTTCCTGGAAGAAGATAATGGCATTACTTCCATACTGTGGCCAAGAAAACATTATGAACTTGCCTGCCTATCCTCTGGAAGTTGAGCTTGAAGGAAATTGACTCTCCCCCCACCCCAGTTTAAGTTTAGATGCATTTATTGATTGACATTTTTTCTCCCTTATGGGATGACATCACCCTCCTACTGTTAACATTTGTGGTGTTAAATAGGCATTTATTGTTTTTTGATTTGTCAGGTGCATTTTCTATGTTTTGTATCTCATTTTAATTTTTAACCATCTTACTGAATTATAACATTGAAATCTGTACTGCTTATAAATCATTGCTTCCTTTTTCTTAGACTTTTCCAGAGCAACCCCCTGAATGCATGTGGAAGTCATATCTCAATATGGTCTTGGGAAACAGACAACATAGCCACAGGTTTGAACAGAAGATTAGTGTGGGGCTTCCTGAAAATTTAAATATATTTCATCTTTTGCTAAAAGTGAACCTCTCCTTGCTGCCAATAATCTTTCCCTAAATATTTATTGAGGTTTAAAAGCTAATATATTCTGATTGGCTGAATTATATATGAGTGCAACAAGCAAAAAAGAGAGAGAGAGAGAGAGAGATCCCTCTTTGAAAGCTGCATTTCTTTCTTTCTTCTTTAATAAAACTTCTTTCCAGAACTCATCTGTTTCTGTTTTCCTCACATATCATTATTATGCTCATTCTGGCTTTGCTTACTACTGGCACAAATGCAGTTGGCATATGAGGTCTGGGGACTACAGTCTTAGAATCATTTGCTTGGGTAAAAAAAAAACCCAAAACAACATTGAAATACTAGAATTGTGCAGCACAGCATAAGGAATAGATTTGCTACCAAATAAACATGATGCTTTTTTTTTTAAGTCCCACTTGTTCACTTAGGACCCGGTTCTATTTTACTGATTTGATTTTTAAAAAATCAAAAATATTGTAAGTACTGTATCATGCACAAATATTGGTGATAGATTATCTAACATTTAAATTGTGAATTGTATATGCTTTGTGGACCATCCTTTCCTGCAAACATTGCTACTTGAAATGTTAAGGGCTAGCATCTAGTTTCTCCCACTAAAAACATCTTGAATTTGGCAGATTGATCAAGATTTGAAGGTCTCTCACAAGTTAGCAACAATTTTGAAGTGTTGTTAGTTTTCTCTTAATAATTCTAATGTTCAGTTCATCCAACCAGAGGGCACCACTTAGCCAACATTGGGGGAGAGATCACCAGAAAATTCCAGAGCTGTAGGTTACAGTGGGAAATGGGGGAAAAAAATATATCCAGGAACAATGGAATGGCAAACCACTTTTATGTTATTTCCAAGAAAACTACATGGACTCATCCATAAAATCTCCTACAGTCAAGCTCAGTTGGCAGAGAGACTGCCTGTTTAATGATCAGTTCAGCAGGACTTTTAAAAGATTCTTTCTGAAAAGTTTCCTCTGCTGGGTATCTCATCCAGTTCTTCCTTTATTGCTCTTTATCTGCTCCCCATTTTGCCAATAACTTAATGGTTATCTCCTTTCTAACACTATTTTGCCTCTTGTTTAATACACATTTTAATGACTGTTTTTTCTTAATTTTGTTATTGTTACCACTCTCCTGAGCAAACTTTCATTAGACTGTCCGGTTGAAAATATAATGACTCCCGAATGAGCATGAAATCATCCATTTTTAAATGTTATGGAATGGAAATTAAATGCTTCTCATCTTTCATACGCCAGTAATTTATTCTCATGTTCATTGCCAGGCTTCCAGTTCTCAAAATGCCTTTAATTCAACACTTGGCATGCTTCCAAATACAAAGAGGAGAATTTCTTTTGCCTATGCTAACTTATAAGAACCTTCCATATACTAGCTCCTTTGGGGTGGGGTGGGGGATAATATCTTCTACTCCCATATTATGGAAGGGATCAAACTGGCCTGGCTGCAGGAAGAAAAAGGATGAAAAGTTTGGATCATCTGCAATGAGGAAGTCTTCTTGTCTCCAGAGCAGAATTCAAAGGGGAAAAAAATGGCAATAAGGTAGTCTACAAAAATAGATAGGTAAAAGGTTCCTATGAAGAAATGGTGAACCTAAGATTGCTCTGCTAAGAGTGGAACTGGCAGCCACAATGGAATGAAGAGCTGGTGAGTGGACCAGTTCTTCCTAATTCCTCTCCGGACAAGGAGAGGACTTGGGATTACCCACAAATGCTCTAGATCAGGGGTCTCCAACCTTGGCAACTTTAAGCCTGGAGGACTTCAACTCCCAGAGTTCCCCAGCCAGCTGGGAGTTGAAGTCCTCCAGGCTTAAAGTTACCAAGGTTGGAGACCCCTGATCTAGATAGTTACTCCTCTTGAGAAGACTGTAAGACAAGGGTCTCCTGTAGGTTTAGAGCTCTGGGAGATAAGGAAACACGATCTTCGCCTAAACCATAGTTGGCTCTTGTATAGACATAGGGTTTACATATTTCCTTTTCTAATCACTTTCAGAAATTGCTTGTTAACTGTTTCTCATCTATTATGAACTTTTGGATCAACACATTTTACAGTGTTAATTATTAAATCAAGCTTGATTTGTGGGCTTGATTTTGAAATTTGAACTCCACCTTTTGTAACTATTATTATAGCTTTATTGATTAGCCTATAGGCCATATCAAAGCACAAGGTTCAAACACATATCACCAATAAAATCCTATACAATCAATTTAAAATAAGAGTTGGGTAAAATACAATAGTTATAGGATAAGATACAATATAATTTAATACATAAATATGTAAAATAAAATAAAATGACATAAAATTATATTTCGGTGTCACTCTTACAATCTACCCCAATCAGTCCCACGTATGCAGATCTCAACCGAAACATTTTGTTTAAGTACTGTGCTGTGTTAAATGTTATTTTCAGGTTCTGGCACATAAAGTAAGTTGTTTTGATATGGGGATCCCAATGGGTCATTCGTTTGGTATATAGACCAAGGTACCTGTCTCTCACCCCCTTATACAAGCAACAATCAAATAGGATGTGAGCCACCCTTTTGTAACTAAATATACCCAGTTAGCAATCACATATATTGTATGTATTTTGATATGGCCTATGGGCTAATCAATAAACTAAACTAACTAACATACATTGTATGTAGTGTTATATAATTAATTGTCTTATTGTTTTTCTCAAATGTTTGCAAATGAAATGAAGTACCGTCTCATAAATATTTTAATGTTAAAGATCCAGGATATATTATCAGACTTGATATAAGTATTTTTATTACTACATTGTTGTTACTTTAATTTTTGAAATAAAACAAAGCAAGCAAAGTCTGCTATTCAAATACAGTCAAATAGTCAAAATAAAAATGTCCATATCTAATTCCTCTTCTGATTATCACTGTTGCTTGATTAGAAACTAGATAAATGAGTTGATTTTCCTTCTGTCCATTCTCTCCTTCTTATTTGCAATGGACATTTGTAACTGTCATGTAACAATAAGTGCATAGTGTAGTGAAACTAGGAAAGGCATAATCAGTTGAGCAAAATTGCAAAATGTTCCCCAAATATTCTAAATGAAAAATGCATCTGGAAATGGATGGAAACAAATCTATTTGGCCAGGAAATGTATATATATCTGTCAGCAATTAAACGGTTGGCGCTTGCTCTATCTACCACACACAGTGCTTCCAGTCTGTTTTGAAATGGTCAATTCTTGGATCAAAGATCTTACGAAAAGAAATGTTTCAAACCTTCTCATAAGCCATTTATGCTGCAAAATTCTTTGCCCTGAATCATATCCTTGCTTAGAAGGATAAGAATAAGACATATGAAACACTAACCTTAACTTTAATCCTAATCCTGACAGATGTGTTGGTATTGCTTATTTCTTCAGTGACAATCATGTGCATTTCTTGACAAAACTGTGGAAGTAACAGTGCTACGCTTCTTTCCATTAGGTTTCTTTTCACAATTTTAAAATTCAGAACTGGATGGAAAACACAAATAAGCCCACAGAATTTTGCAGTTCTGTCTAGGTATCTCAACACTTCGTAAAAAGAACAGATTTCCCCCCCTTTCTTGCATTGAAATTGAACTGCTGAGATTAAAAAAAAAAAAAGCTGAGGGGAAAAAAACCGAGCTGGATGTTTATATGACAGAACATTCTGCTTTGACTCTGAGCTCAGGTCTGGCATTCAACACAGACTGCTCAGCTGATCATATGCTTACCAAGAGACTTGTTTGTTAAACTTAAGATGATTCCAACACACGTTCACGGTGAGCCCCTGGATTCAGCTCTTTGATCTCAAACTTAGAATAAGAAAATAAAGTAGAATTATACAGACTGAAGAGACCATTTGGCCCTCTGGGTCTAACTTCCTGTTCGGTGCAGAAATAAGAATAAACATCCCTGGCATATAACTATTGGCTTCTGCTTCAGCATATCCAGCAAAGAAGTTCTCCTGGCATACTTGTCCTATCACTAGGGAATTTTCCTAACAATGAAACAAAATCCACCTGCCTGCAGTTTGAACATTCTTCAATGGCCTGCATTCCAAGATGCTAAAAAAAAAAAAAAAAAGGTTCGCTTTTTTTTTAAGTGTCAAAAAGAAAAAAAATACAACTACATAAAAATTAAAAATTATTAAAAGGAAAAAAAAAAAAAATAAAAAAAAAAAAAAAAAAAAGGTTAGACTATTTTAAATGTGGCATCTTTGCAGGTGATAGGTTTTGAATCTACCCACTCTTTTTTGCAATATATATATATACGGTATAAGAATACCAAAGAGTTAGTTGATGTAATGGTTAAAGATGCAAGATAGAAGTGGGAAGATGATTCCGCTTGACCCAGTTTAGAAAGTAAGGAAGGTGACCTCCAAGGACCACTACCTAGGCAAAACAGACTGAATCGTTTTTTTAAGTCCAGAGAAACAAGGTAACATTTGCAAGCAACTCAAATAGAGGCTGCCCTGATTCACTAGAGTATAAGAACGGGGTGGAGGTACAGTATTATCAGGCTTAATTTTTTTTTGTTATTGTAGCCAATCTCAAGAAGGAAAAGGAGAAGGAGAAGAAGGAGAAGGAGAAGGAGGAGGAGGAGGAGGAGGAGGAGGAGGAGGAGGAGGAGGAGGAGGAGGAGGAGGAGGAGGAGGAGACACAATTTTTTCTAAAACCAGAGATAGAGATAGAGATAGAGATTCTTAGTTGTAATTCATTTGGGAGTTGGGTGGGTCATTAAATATATAAATAAATAAATGCCCTAAAATGTTGCCGAGAAGACTGTATGGACTTGTCTATATGCTATAGATACCGGTTCAAAGGTATTAAATAATAAGTGAGAAAAAGTAAGCTTTCAGGTATTTAATGAATGATCTTAGCATGAAAAGGAATTGTTACAGGATTAGATGACATCAAGGGAATTATTTTCTAAATTATTGCAACACTTAAATTCACAGAGCTTCCAGAAATAATATGTAACAATAGATTCAAAGCAAAGGTGTTGAATTCTCAGGAAAAAATTATAATAATAATGAGTTTCAATTAGTGGTAGTGGTAAGAGCAGTCCTTTATATCCAACTTAAATAAAAGTTGAATATAAAGGACTTAAATAAAGGTTTGTCAGGATCTGAGTTTGTTATTCAGGACACATTTTGGTACTAAAAAAGAAAAAAGAAAAGCAGGTTATAAATGCAATCACAAATCTTTTCCAAATTTTAAACTATAGTTCTATATGGAATTCAGCTTTCCAGTTATCCAATCTTCTTACAATATGGTATATATTTTCATTGCTGCATATGGGGAAAGTATCCATTTAAGATTTTTACAAGGTTTTAACTTTGGGGGTTCTTTTTTCCTGCCTAAGTCCATGTAAATCAAAGTCCATGTTGTTCAAACTGATGGAAGATAAGGAAGAAAAAGATCTAAGAATCCTTTCTTCCTGGTATTACAGTGGAACTGATGAGCAACAACACCATATTTCAGATGAAAGTTACAAGATAAAACATTCTAATGTTTCATCAGAAATTTACTTTACTTCTGTCATTTGCCTTTATTCACATCCCCAAATTTAGACACAATATTGCAATTAAAAATAGAACACAACAATACATATATTAGAAAAATACACACAATCTAAATATTACTGAGACTGCGGTTCATAATCACAATGGTGCACAGAATTGCATATATTAGGAGAAATCCACATGATAATTTTGTATAATTGTTTTAATGCAGATGTTTTAGAACAGGGGTAGGGAACTATGGCCGTTTTATGACCTGTGGACTTCAACTCCCAGAATTCCTGAGCCAGCATAGGATAGCTGGCTCAGGAATTCTAGGAGTTGAAGTCCACAAGCCATAAAGGGGCCATAGTTCCCCACCTCTGTTTTAGAAGAAAAAATAATTGTAGCTGATGTGAAAGTAGGAAAAGATTCAAAGCATCCAAATAAACCATATTATAGATTAGCTCCATGTGTGAACACAGCCACTCTGTCTTCTGGCTGCTCGTCTGCTCTACTCTTCTTGCCTTTGTACCTGGCCTGGAGAAAAAGGGGCATAAACAGTGGTGGGATTCAAATTTTTTAACAACTGGTTCTGTGGGCATGGCTTATTTGCAGGCATGGCTAGGTGGTCATGTGACTGGGTGGGCGTGGCTAGCTGGTCATGTGACCGGGTGGGCGTGGCTACATGCATAGGGACTACTCAGAGGGCTGAAAAAAGTGAATTATGACCAGTCCTCACACTTACGACCATCCTCACATTTATGCCCGTTGCAGCATTCTTAACAACTGTGTCACTCATTTCACAACTGCGGTGCTTCTCTTCACCATGGTGACAAGATAGGGCGCAAAACGTAAAATGTGAGGACAGTAGTAAGTGCGAGGACCGGTCAAAATCACGTTTTCAGCCCTCTGAGGAGTCCCTATGTGCACCCGGCATGGCCAGGTGGTCATGTGACTGGGTGGGCGTGGCCAACTTGACATCACTCACGTCGAGGGGCGCTTCTCCTTGCCTGGCCTCTCGTGACCGTGGGGATGCTGCAACGGTCCTAAGTGTGAAAAACGATCCAGGAGAAGCAATCCTTAGATCCATTTGCACCACTTAAAGATACCAGCTGGTCCCACTCACCTCATAAGATATCCTAAGGAAACCATCCAGATTTAAGGAAAGATCACATGCCCCCCAGAAAGGCAGTAAAAAAATCAGTGCCAAGCTAGCATCCTGCCTCTTGGAAGTACACCCCAAAAGGACAGTGCTGAGAACCACTAAAGCAGTGAAGGAAGCCCACCCACCCAGATAGAAAAAGCACTTGCGATAAGCCTAACTAGAATGAAGCCAAGGAGCAAACACAGTAGCTGTTGCTTGTTAAACCAATTACCAGAACAAATAGACACAGGAACTAGCCAGATTTCTGAAGCGGCTTCTTTTCAGGAACAGAGCTTAACATTTTTCCTTCCAAACAAAGCTGAATAGGGAAAATTATCCCATCAATAAACACAGGATTAAACATCACTAAGTACAGAAATAAACTTCACCAAAAACCAGTTTTAGACCAAAAGTCAGAAAGGGTATGTAAACTCACGTTTGAATGTCAATCTTTCTAGCTAGCCAAGAAGCCTTGCTGATTGTCACTCATCTTGGTTCCTTGTCATTAAAAGCTTCTTTCCGGCAGCTCTGTGCTGGAAGAACTCCAACAGGGGAGTATTTCCTCCCAACAGCAGTGTAAAAAGCTTAAAACAACCCTTCCCTTCTGAGAAAGTCAAGCAAAGAAAAAAAAAGGACCAGCAAAGAAAAAAGCAAAAACTCCGGAGACAGTAAGTTTAGGCGTACTGCCAAGAATGTAATAAGGGTTAACAAAGAGGCAGTTTCTGTAAGCAGGGCAATAAAGATTAGGCTATAGAAACAACACCAGAATGCTGTAATTCCTTACAGGATTAACCCTGTAAAGTGGAAAAAAACAAAAGGAGATTTTTTCTAACAACCGATTCTCCGAACTGCTTAGAAAGTTAACAACCGGTTCTAGAGAACCTATTAGAACCTGTAGAATCCCACCTCTGGGCATAAAGCTACTTCTTGGTCAGGGGAGAGAGCTATAAGAGGAATGCAAGACAGGAGCAAATACTGTTCTCGATTTTGTCTACAAATAACCAACAAGCATATTTCCCTCCTGGAGTTACATCAGTGCATTAGAAATGATTGCAATATCTGTTTTGTGGGGGGGTTTTTTTTGCTCTTAATGAACCCTATCCTATTAGTACCCTGGCAAGGAATTGTAATTATTCTGCCAGTATTTTTTTTTCTTATCAGTGTTTCTCAACTTTGGCAACTTTAAGATGTGTGGGCTTCAACTACCAGAATTCCCCAGCCAACATGTAATCACACCATTGTACCATTTGAATTGTAATTGTACCATTTTGAAAAAACTACAGCAATTATCCTAAATAAGCATACAGGAAAAAACCCTACTGAAATAGAAGAAATAATGTCCATATCACATTAATATAGTATCAATATAAAGTAAATTCCATCCTTAACATCAAATCTGAATCATAAAAATTTGCTCCATTATTTCATATACATGATAATAAACACAAATCTTGAATCCCTGATAAATAGAATTGTTTAGTATACCTATAAACTCCCCCCCCTATATATATGAAGATTATGTGATTTACATTTGATTTTTAACAATAATCCACCCAGATATGTATTTTTCTTGATCTGGCTTTACCCTTCAGAATCAATATTTGGAATTCTACATTTTATAGATACGTTTTAATTTCATAATTATATTTTGTTTACTTTTCTGGATTCTACTTTTCCACATAAAGGCCAATGGCTCATATACAGTAAAATAATATTTATTGTATAAACCTACTTTGCTGTCCTAATTTTCATGCTGTCCTAGTCCTATTCTTAATTTTAAATATAGTTGATTTTCATCATGAAAAAGTGAAATAATTCAGATACCATTCTGAGGCAAAATTATAAGCTCTTTTCTTCAGACTTAATGAATGAGAATGGGTATCTTCCAGTATATAAAGTACTGAGTTTTAAAGAATCTACGGAGAGATTTTCTTGCCACAATTTGTGAGGGAAACAGGATCTGGTGATTATTAAGATGGGTAAAATTCTAGACTGCTAATAAAATTCTGATGGATGAATCCATAAGATTAAGATTTGGAGACATGTATATCTGAGTATGTTCTGAAATGCAGTTTGCTAAGCATTAAATGTAGTTGTGCAGATCATAAATTAACTTATAGGGTTGTGAGGAAGGTGAGTTATAGCTACAATAAGGTAGTCCTTGAGTTAAGACCATAATGGACCATGCCTATTATGACTGCAAGTTGTGACAGTTGTAAGGAGGGTTATCACATATCAGACCCAATTTTATGACCTTTTTGCAGTGGTCAGTAAGTAAACATCACAATTGTTAAATGAACCCATTGTTCACTATGGGTTGTTTTTACCGAAAACCGGAAATAATGAATGTTTTCAGTGAAAACATCGTAAATTGTGGTTACGTGATCTTGGGATACTGCAAATGGCTGCAAATGTGGGCTGGTTGCTGAGAACTCAAAATGAGGCCATGGGTTCACTGGCGTTTGGTCGCTGGAACTTCAGAAGGGGGTCATAATGGTTCATCATAATTTTGAACAGTTGCTAAGTGATTACTTGAAAGTCAGGAATTATCTACCGTGTTTCCCCGAAAATAAGACCCTGTCTTATATTTTTTTGAACCCTGAAATAAGCGCTTGGCCTTATTGCCATGCACTCAAAAGCCCGATTGGGCTTATTATTAGGGGATATCTTATTTTGGGGGAAACAGGGTATATACCGTATTTTTTGGAGTATAAGACACACTTTTTTTCCCCCTAAAAGAGGGTGGAAATATTGGTGCGTCTTATACACCGAATATAGCCATTTTTGGCCTCCAAAAACCCCGGCCCGCGCGTCCCGTTTTTCACAAAAACGGGGCGCGCAGAGGGTTTGGGATGCCTGCAAAGTGCTCCTGGGGGCTGGGGAGGGCAAAAACAAGCGAAAAACGGGCCTTTTTTGTGAAAATGGGCCTGTTCTTCGCAAAAAATGGGGCATGCAGAGTTTGGGAGGACTGTAGAGTGATCCTGGGGGCTGGGGAGGGGCAAAAACAAGTGAAAAATGGGCCATTTTTTGCAAAGACAAGGTAAGTTTCTAAGATTTCTTCAGCTGTGGAAGCAAGTAGTACTGAATATTGCGTACTTTGAATTTGTAGGTGGCGGTAAGTTTGTCTGGTCTCTCAGTATCAATATTTAATTTAATCCTCTCCTATCCCGTGGTTAATAAACTATGAGATTCACCTAAAACAAGAACAAATGGAAAATATGATGGGTATTTTTGAGGGATATGATTTCACAGTTTTTTAATCAATGTGTTTTCTTTACTTATAATCACCATAGTGCATTGCACTGCTGTCAAGCATACTATATTTGCTCCAGTGTTTTAATGAAGAGAACCACATGAAAACTTTGTGGGCACCATGAGTAAGATTTTGTAGTTATTTGAGCCTGAAGTGGGCTTAGTGTTTCAAATACTTACAAAAATATTTGAAAGATAAGTTTGGATAAAATTGCCTATATGGCAGAATATATAGTCCTCAGAGGCTACTTTAGTAATGGCACTTAATTAATTCTGTGTAGAATATTGGCATGTGTAAATCACTGACATTTGTAACGTGACAAACCATATTATGGGGCAATAAAGTTATCAGCATTATTTTACAGAAATACCCCTATTCATATTTTAAAGAGAAACAAATTAAAACTCCGAAGTGGACAACTTATGTGACGCTGGGATCTTTTGAAATAACAAAAGAAAATGAATATAGTGCAAATGTGCAGAGTTTTATTCTGAAAATAATGTCCTTGTAAAATAATGACAGCCCTTCCATATACAGGGGTTAATGGCTATCAAAAGACTCCAAATTTATTTTACACTTTCTAGCTTGCTGATATAATCTACTAAAATGATCAGTGGTCAACAATATGTTTATTCATTAGTTTTCCTTATTATGGCTTTTATTTAGCTTTTCTGATATTCTTTGGTAGCATATTTTATCAGAAGATGGATATGAGGAGGAGGAAGCCCCCTACTCCCAGTCCAGCAGAGAGGTGGTATGGCACTGGTGACACAATGGTTAAAGTGCAGTATTGCAGGCAAACTCTGCCCACAGCCTGGAGTTCAATCCTGACTGGCTCAACATTGATTCAGCCTTCCATCCTTCCGAGGTCAGTAAAATGAGGACCCAGATTGTTGCTACAAGAAAGCACCTTAGGTGACAGAACCAACCTCAGCCCAGACTACAAATGTGCCATGCTGGACCTCTGCTTGACCACTACCTATTTTAAATACAATGAAAGTTTCTATAGACAAAAACACGGCTGCACCATGGGTTCAGTTGTGTCCCCCATTGTGTCCAACCTGTATGTGGAAGAGGTAGAAACCAAACCCCTAAACTCCTTCACAGGAATTCCACCCACTCACTGGTATAGTATTTGGACGATACTTCGGTCAAGATCAAAACACAGAAATTGGAAACGTTCACCAAACATATCAACTCTGTGGACAGATACATCAAATTCATGCAGGAAGTTATTAAGGAAAATAGTCTAGCCTTCCTGGACTGTGCAGTACACATTAAGGGAGATAGAAGCCTTAACATTGAAGTTTACAGAAAACCCCCCACACACACAGAGCAATATTTACATTTTGATTCTCACCACCCATAGAACACAAAATGGGAGTTATTAGAACCCTAGCAATAGCAATAGCACTTAGACTTATATACCGCTTTACAGTGCTTTACAGCCCTCTCTAAGCGGTTTACAGAGTCAGCATATTGCCCCCAACAATCTGGGTCCTCATTTTACCCACCTCAGAAGGATGGAAGGCTGAGTCAACCTTGAGCCTGGTGAGATTCGATCTGCCAAATTGCAGGCAGCCAGTGATCAGCAGAAGTAGCTTGCAGTACTGCACTCTAACCACTGCGCCACCGCGACTCATACCCCTACACCCTACACCCAGTGGTGAAATGTGAAAATTTTCCCTACTGGTTCTGTGGGCATGGCCTATTTTGTGGGCGTGGCTTGAGGTGGGCGTGGTTTGGTGGA
>QLTV01002492.1:1143393-1163241 GCA_003457575.1 Thermophis baileyi
TTCCTTCCTTCCTTCCTTCCTTCCTTCCTTCCTTCCTTCCTTCCTTCCTTCCTTTCTTTTTCTTTCTTTCTTTCTTTCTTTCTTTCCTTCTTTCTTTCCTGTCTCTCTCTTTCTTCTGCAGTAGAAAGCAACCTCCACCAAGGCAAATATCTTGTGACAGCAGCTATGAGATGCTCCTAAAATTCCAAATTACTCACTCTTCTCGGCGGAAGAAAGTGCTCTGTCCGGCGCTCAGCTTACTTTCCTGCCGAGGCTTGGAGACCGCCCGGCATGCCAATCCGCTGGCTCTCCAGGCAGTGCCACTTTCTCCCTGCCCCGCCAAGGCCCCTGCCAGCCCGGAGACCGGCGGACCCTGAGGCCAGCGGAGCTCCGTAGGTGCGCGCCCCGATGCTTCCCGGCCTGCGAAGGTCCTGAAGCCGAAGGCGAGAGGGGCGGCGGCAGCAACCGCGGTCCAGCTCGGCAGTGGCATGTCCCCTGTCATGTGCCATCCCAGAGTGCAGTTGCCCCCGCCGTCGCCCCTCTCACCTTCCCGGCTTCGCCGGCCTCAGGCGGAGGCCTTGGCGGGGCAGGGAGACAGTGGCGCTGCCTGGAGAGGGCCGGGCAGATGGGCATGCTGGGCGATCTCCGAGCCTCACCAGGAAGGTAAGCTGAGCGCCGGCCAGGCCCACATGTTCCCGTCCGCCCCTCGCTCCGGCCGTCTCCCAGGAAGTTCGTGGGAAGTGGCGGCGGGCGGAGCTGGGCAGGGCGGAGCTGCTGGTGCAGCAGCGCCTGGTGAGGAAGGCCAGGCGGGAAGGCGTGGCCAATTGTCTCGTTCACGGCACTGTGGGGCGGATGGGCTGGAAGAAGCGTGGTTAAGCGGGGCAGCGCAGCCTATTGTGCCTTCTTTTGCCCCACTCTCCATCCTGGAGGGCCGCACATCCCCCCCCCAGCCAATCCTCCGTACAAACCACCCGCCCCATTTCTGCAAAGGCAGAGCCCTGCAGGGTGATCCAAAAAGGGGAGGGGGATGCTGTAGAAAAGGCCACCTTCCACCCGTGCCTCCTGTGCCGGGTTCCCGGGACTTGGGGCTCCGAAGTAGCCCACTGGCTTCCCACCCGGCACCGCGGGCCGAGTTCCCAGAGTGGCGCCGGCGGTCAGCTGGGCCGATCCGCAAAGAGAGCAGGCAGGTGGCCGGGTGAGAAGCCAGTGGGCTGCTTCGGAGCCCCAAGCACCGCGGAGCTGGCACGGGTGGGAGGCGGCCTTTTCTGCAGCATCCCCCTCCCCTCTTTGGATCGCCCTGCAAGGGGGGGCTCTGCCTTTGCAGAAACAGGGCAGGCGCATGTGCAGCAGCCCCGGGACATCCGCTTACCCTTCCACCGCCCCTCTCAGCATCTGCATTTCCACCAAGGGCCGCCCACCCACCCACTGGCCAGGCCAGGCTGGATGCCGACCTTGGAAGGCAAGCGGGCATGGGGGACCACTGGGAAGGCCACGTGGAAGGCCGCCAAGCATGGCAGGGCCGCGGGGAAAGGAGTAAGCTGCTACCTCCCTTCTCCGCCGCCCCGACATGCTTGTCTGCCTTCCACGTGGCCTTCCACTTGCCTGCCTTTGCAAGCTGGCCACGGGGACACCGGGAAGGCCCCGTGGAAGGCAGGAAAGCATGTTGGGTCTGTGGGCTGTGGGGAATGGAGTAGGGAAGGCAGACTGGGACGGGGGGGGGGCAGGGGTAGCTAGGTAGGCCGCGACTTCGCAGGCTTACCTGGCAGGCAGATCAGGGGTGCAGCACTTCAGGCAGGCAAGCTGCAGAGCGGAGACTGGCAGGGCAGGGTGAGCGAGTGACGACTGGCGGACCGGTTCGGGGGTGTGGCCAGCCAGCCGTCGCTAGCGGCTCGGTGAACCACTGGCAGCCACCGCTACCGGTCTGCCCGATCCGGTCCAAACCGGGAGCATTTCACCCCTGCCTACACCACCGAATACACTAAGGCAGAAGCTTGTCCACCCCAAGGATAAAATACCCAGACACAAACTGAGCAATGTGGTATATGCAGTACAATGCAGTGAGACATGTGGAGATCTGTACATTGGGGAAACAAAACAACCACTTCATAAACTCATGGCACAACATAGGAGATTTGCACTACTCAGGTGATCCTGAGGATACAGATAAACCTCCAAGTGACCTCAACGACTCTCTAAAAGAACACAAATGACCAGCTGTCTGAAAGGAATATAAATTATTCCATTCCCCACCATCCAGTCAGAGCTGAAGAAGCTTCTTGGATGAGAAGCAAAACATCTTCAAAGAAAAACCAGAAAGTTCAGTTGCCTATTGAAAAAGCACTTTTGGGAGGACTCAGATTGTTGGGGGCAATATTGCAAACCATGCTTATATTGTAAACCATCCAGAAAATGCTGTATAGTGCTATGGGGCAGTATATAAGCCTAAATGCTATTGCTATTATTTTCCTTCTACTTCTGATACAGTAGCTGGTTCTTCATAACCAAAATATGAATGATAAATGGCAGCATTTGTGTAAATTGCTTCCAGATATCTCAATAAAGAAACAACTCCCCCCCAAATACCCCCTCCTAGTAAACAACCTGGATTACCCTTTGTCTTTCCCAGGATATACAAGTTTCCCATATCTGGGAAAAGATGTGTCTTGTGTGGGGGAGTGACCTAAAATCCAAAAAGAAGTGTGGATTAATTAGTCTGTAAGAGCCATTTATTTCTCTTGTTTCTAAATAAAACCACTGTTAGTTGCCAATAAATGCCAAATCTTTTTTTTTCTTTTGAAGAAATACATTCTATTAAGAAACTATTGTTGAGGCTTCAATTCTCCTCCCTTATTATTGAACCACCAGTGCTCACTGAAGTCCCACTGTGCCAACAAATGCCCAGCTTTAGTACTGAAGAACCAAACAAGGAAAGCAAATTGTGGGCTTGCAGATAACTTTGAAAACCAAAGGAGGTTGAGGCTAAGATTGAAAAGTAATATGTTGTCCAAAGCCTTGAGTGTGACTTGGAAAAACTAGGTATCTGCTGGGTCTGGCATTGATGTCTCCATTGTTCTGCCCGCTCATTGATTCCTGCTGCTTAACAATCATACTGAAAATTCTCCAGATCTATCTACCTATTATAAAAAGTATGGAATGCAGTCACTAGTTTTACACGAGGAACTTAATGTAGAAGTCATTTAGCCTTGGACTTACTGATCTACAAAGGCTTGTGTTTTCTGCTCCAGGCTCAAGTTGTTCATGTTGGAACCATGAACCTGTCTCTAAGGCCAGTATTTGAAGCAATGCATATCCTTGTATTAAGGTGTATCATTAGAAAATAAAAATCATGATAGACCTTCTCAGCATTTCTGTTTCTGAAATCCCCTTTTGCAGATGTATTGGATCATTGCCAGTCATCGTGATAATTGTTCATGATGGGTTGGACAATGAGAATAACATTCCAAATCATGTTGGTTAACAACATATGCCAAAATTCTTGGCATATAGAGCAGCAGTGGGAGAAGCCTATTCTACAGACGGGCTTGATAGCACAGTTATGTCCACTAAGTATAACATTTCTTTATGACTTACGTAGCTGCAATTAGGAATGATCTTTATTCTAACACAGTGGTTCTCAACCTTTCTAATGCCGTGACCGCCCCGCGACCCCCTCCCTGCCGCCGCGACCCCGCCCCGCCCCCTCCCTGCACGCGATGAGGTGACAAAGGGGGCGTGGCACCAGGGGTGAAATGCTCCCGGTTCGGCCGTGCCTGCAGGTCGCCGGACAGCCGGTAGCCACGGAAGCAGGAGACTTCGCCCACCCGCCCGGACGCCGCCATTTGAGTTCTTTTACCCTCTGTGCATGCGCAAAGCATTCTGCGCATGCGCAGAGGGTAAAAGAACCCAAATGGCGGCATCTGGGCGGGTGGGCGAAGTCTCCCGCTTCCGTGGCTACCGGCTGTCCGGCGACCCGCAGGCACGGTCGAACCAGGAGCATTTCCAAGATGGCGGGCTAGTGCACGCAGTGACCCCTGTGAAAAGGTCGTTCGACCCAAAGGGGTCGTGACCCACAGGTTGAGAACCACTGTTCTAACAACATTAAAATAATAACTGAAGTTGAATTCCAGTTATCAGAATAGGAAAACTTAAAACTCCAGAACAGAACAGAACAGAACAGAACAGAACAGAACAGAACAGAACAGAACAGAACATGTCCAGATTGAAAAATTGATTATGTGGTTCCTTTACTCTGAAAAAGATGTCTTTTGAGTGATGAATGAGGAAGGAAGGAAGCAAGCGAACATCAGCACAAGAACCACTGAGACCAGACTTCAAGAATCCTTCAGACTACAACACATTTTGGATGATGGGGAGCAGCAGATTAGACATTTGGAACTTTATGACAGCATAGCAGGGTACTGCCGTGATTATTCAGCCCAAGAAAGTATCATCCCAGTATTTTTCTATGATGCTCATGCCCTCCCTAATCTGAGGCAATGGACAAGACTAAACCTTTTACCTTTGTTTGGTTTAGCAAGCAAGCAAGACTTGCTTAGCAGCAAAGTCTGAGGATACTTCCTGCACAATGAACTGGCTACAGATTGTGTGGGCAGGGCAGTGCAGTGCTCTCCCCTCCCCTCTTGCTTTTTTTTTTTTTTTTTTACAATGGAGAAGGAAAGATTAGCCTTCCACGCACTCCCGCATGCATATAATACAGAGAGCCACATTCTTTCCACTGCCTGCCAAATTATGTAACATGCTTCACTTTTATCTCCAGATGGAGCTCATACTCGTCCCTTTATCCAGCTGAGATTCACTTCTCAGAACTGGGGTGAGGGGGAGAGGAAGTCAGTAAAAACAAAAAGAGGCCTTAATTTATTACCACACTGAATGGTTCAGTCACACACAGGCTGCTTTTCAGTGTAGCCTACAGAAATATTCAGGGCTGATCCAAGATCCCTTTTCTCCTAGAGGGAGACAGGAAATGCTCTCCCTTCATCCGTATTAAAGTGCATAATACCAAAGACTGACAAGTGCAACTCATCGTGTGAACGAATTAAAGAATTTGCTGCACTTTCATAGCATCAGATCAAATCCACCCTTTGGGCTAGAGAGCACAACAATAAAATATACAGACCTGTAATTATTATAAAAGTTTTTTTAAATGCAATAAAATTGCATAAAATATATTATTGTGAGTCGCGGTGTCGCAGTGGTTAGAATGCAATACTGCAGGCTGCTTCTGCTGATCACCGGCTGCCAGCAATTTGGCAGATCGAATCTCAACAGGCTCAAGGTTGACTCAGCCTTCCATCCTTCCGAGGTGGGTAAAATGAGGACCCAGATTGTTGGGGGCAATAGGCTGACTCTGTAAACCGTTTAGAGAGGGCTGTAAAGCACTGTGAAGCGGTATCTAAATCTAAGTGTTGTTGCTATTATAGTAACTGTAGTCCAAATAGCAGTGACAATCACCAAAATTTGTTCTGAACTCCAATTCTAGGTAGGACAGCTACAACAAATGACAGCACAAAACCTGGAAAGGTATGTCAGGATCCTGGCCAAATACAGATAGTCCACAACTTACCACCGCAATTGAGCCCAAAATTTATGTTGCTAAGTAAGAAATTTGTTAAGTGAGTTTTGCCCCATTTTACAACTTTTCTTGCCACATTTGTTAAGTGAATCACTGCAGTTCTTACATTAGTAACATGTGTCAGGGTTCCAAGTAACACCCCCCAACGAAAGAAGACTCCGAGGCTTGAAGTTCCTCCAAGTTCCATTTTATTAGAGATGTCATATTGGCACATCTGGGAAAACCCAAATCTGAAAGTTTCCAGGTTTTCCCCACCCAAAGGAAAGTCCAAGTCCCTGCCCAGCACCCACATGTCCATCACGTGGTCCAATCAAAGCACTGTCCCTACTGGGGATGCCTCCCAGTCACTCCCCTCCAGGTGCAGGGCAAGATGTCCTTGACTCTCTGAGAAAGGAATGTTATTATGACTATATATCACCCCTGCTCCATACAATCCCCCCTCCCAGTTTCCCACAGCATTAAATGTGGCAGGTCTAAAGGCCCAATGCAAAATATGGCTTCCAGGCCTCACAACATGGTTGTTAAGCAAATCTGTTTTCCCCATTGATTTTGCATGTCAGAAGGTCGCAAAAGGGGATCACATGACTTCAGGACACTGCAACCGTCATAAATGTGAGTTAATTGTCAAGCATTCGAATGTAAATCACGACCATGGGGATGCTGCAATGGTCATAAGTGTGAAAAATGGTCATAAGTCACTTTTTTCAGTGCCATTCTAACTTCGAACGGTCACTAAATGAATTGTTGTAAGTCAAGGACTACCTGTAGACACAATGGCAGATAGATATTGTGCTCTCTACCAAGCTAGTTTATTTTAATGGGAAAATATATATCCTTCTTGATTCCATATAGAAAAAGAGCAACAGAGGGGCCAATGCGCTGAGCGATTCCACAGAGGCTTCTCCACATGGATATTAAGCACTGCCGAAAAGAGACGTTCCTCTATTGCCCCACAGGACTGCAGAGGATAGTGTATCCAACCTGGACAAGGTGAAGACCTGACAAAAATCTCAGAATTAGAATTGAAGAGAGATTAACAGATGATGGCACACAGCCATTTGAAAAGAACCCATAAACTGTAGGGTTGGATACTACACTTAAACTGGTTTGAAAATCAATTACCTAGATACTGTAAGTTGCTGAAGAAGACTCCTGGCATTTTCAAATCCTAAAGGACAGAGATTTTTTTAAAAAAGTCATAAGGACTGGAGTTTGCTATTAGTTCTTGTTAGCCAGATTGATTTAATGAGTCTCTTAAAACCAGTGGAGCCGCACACACAGGAGGAAAAGTCAATTTCAACTAGAACTACGATAGAAACTGGCTCTGCGGCCGACAGAAACCGAACCTGTTTCTTACGGTAAAATAGCATTCTTGATGCAACTTGGAATGGTGAGTACTGTTCTTATAAACTTGGACTGGACAACTTCCAGGATATTAAACTTTGTAAAAATGCAAATTGGAACACCATAAAGAAACTGAGAGATGACCTTAGGAACAAAAATCTTGCAAGTTGCAGGAATAAAATGTACCCCCTTTGAATAGAAGATTCTCAAGACAGCTGCATTGGGGCATCCCTGCCTGATAAGAGAAATGTGTTTTCCGAGATAGCAATAGCACTTAGACTTAAATACCGCTTTACAGTACTTTTACAGCCCTCTCTAAGCGGTTTACGGAGTCAACATATTGCCCCCAACAATTTGGGTCCTCATTTTACCCACCTCGGAAGGATGGAAGGCTGAGTCAACCTTGAGCCTGGTGAGATTCGAACTGCCAAATTGCAGACAGCCGGCAGGCAGCAGAAGTAGCCTGCAGTACTGCACTCTAACCACTGCACCACCAAGATAAGGAAGCTGGGAGCTGCACTTCAAGACATTTATAAGTACATACCTGTTTTACTGGGGTCCTTTTAATTTGTCACTTCTGTAAATTACTGCTGTGTCAATGCAAACACTAGCACTTTAGTTTTTGTAATATACTACAAGTTGTTCTTTTAGGCAAAAGGAAGCCAATGCCCTCGGTGCCCTTTTTATTCCCACCTGAGAGACAGACAAAATTACTGTGTTGTCTGCACAAGCAAGTCTGGAATTGCATGATTGATCTGCTGACATTGGAAGGTGATGATTAAAGGATGAGAGAGCCTGAATTATTGAACTGATGTACAAATTAAAAAGTAAGGGGGCTGCTCCTTGCCTTATCCCTCGTTTGGTAGGAACAACCCCAGAAAGTTGCGTCAAGGGGAACATCTGACCCTCAGTGAGATCTTAGAATACAGCCTGCATAAGAAGGATTAATCCATTGAGGATTCCTGAAGTTTCTGCCATGGCCTCTGCCTTGGAATCAAACCGAAAGCTGATTGGAATCCACAAAGGGTGCCTTTGGGTGGTGAAATGTATTTTCATAGCATCCAGAATGTGGTGCCTTGTCAACAGAACTGTTTCATCATCGGGATGGATATAGACTTATTTTTCTCGTTTCATACTCTCACCATAGGATGTCTTCTATCACTTTATTCTATCAATTTATTCCCTTAATTGCCATCACATCTTGAATTTAGCATTTTAACATTTAGATTTGCAAGCTTCAGTCGTGTATGCATTGTCACTGGGAAAAAAAAAAATAAAGTTTGACTTTTCCATTGTCTGCTTCGAAACCAACTCTTTGGATTGAGGCTTTCTGTTGGATATAATTGACTGACGAAAGTCAATGTGATTGTCATTTCCCCTTTTAGCTTTTGCTTGCATGGATTAATTCAGACCTCAGAGGAATACAGTAACTTAAACAGCATATCTTATATTTTTCAAAAGGCCACACTCTTCAAATGTACTGAAATGGAAGAGAATTGCTTTAAAGAAGATTTGGCCAAATTACTGTAGGCTTTACAAATGATCTACTACTCTTTTCCAGATGGTTTTCCAGATGTTCAAGAAGAATTACATATGACTAGAGAAGGATAAATGTTACTCCTGGGCAGTTCCTCATTGATGAGTTAAATGTTAATCAACCTAAGTATAATATACAGATCACCGATGCTGATTATTGACTCTATTGATCGGATCACACCTCAAATATTAGGTCTAGTTCTGTAGACCTATTAAGAAGATAAATTAAAATGAATGCAGTGAAAGGCAAGGAGAGTAATCAGGGGAGTGAAAGCTAGATTTTGAAGAAGAGAATGAAGGAAACTGAATTTGGGTTGAGAAAAGGTAAGTCTGCTCTTCTCAAATACCAAAAGGATGTCACCCAGAAGGAGAGCAAGATCTGTTCTTTAACATCTCATAACTGAAGGGCATGGAATAATGTTCTCAAGTTATAAGATAGCAGGTTGTAAGCTGTAAGCATCAGGTTGACTCAAATTAAACATGTAAGACAGAATGAAAATGTGATGTGACCTCTGTGCCCTGCTTGATGATTTCTACTTCGCGTGTAGTTAAAAAAAAAATCCATTCAGTTTTACGACTGTATAGCAGCATTCGAGAATGGGCAATGATTCAACAGAAAGAGGGAAAATGTGTTTATGTAATCACAGATGTGGAAGCCTATGTTCTCTTTGAGTCTATAGGGAATAGACTTGTTCTTGCTTACAAAAATATTGCAATATATATGCCAATGGATTTGTATTCATTGCCAACACAAAAGGAGGGCAGTAGGCTTCAGAAAAGTGTTACAAAGAATTAGCACTTCCATTTATTTTACAATGGTTTCCAATTTGTTCTATTGCTGTAGACATCGAAAATGCTAATTGCGGTAAGCAAAATATATCTTAAAGAATAACATATTTATTGAACTGCCCTTAGCATCAATCTCAGAGGCATGTTGAGTTTAGTACATGATTTTTGTAGGTTGTCAACGATATGGAATGCCTATCTTGACTGAACATCCTGCTTTCTGTTCTATTTAAGTTCAAAGATTACTTACATTACTCTCTGTTGTTTGAGTATAAAAGTTACTTACTCAGCTCTTCTATTGTTCTATCTAATAGCAAAGGTTAAACTAGCAATCACGCGCTCGCTTGACATGATCTGTCTGTATGCTATATGTTAACCATTTATCGCATTGTTACTAGTTAGCTATCTTTGGGGTAAGTCAATCATTGTAATTGTATACACAAGAAGTTTGCTATAAGAATAAACGCAGCTGTCCGAGCAGGCAGGGGCTTCTGAACACAGAGGCTTCTCAACTCAGAGAGAATTCTTCTTAGCTCGGAAAAGCTTTGCTCAGAAATCATGTCTACGTGTCCATGATTACTACATCTGGCGCCTGAAGCAGGGACATCCTAAGAAGCCTCCACCCTACTCATCATCGTCTGGCATAGACCCCACAGTGCACCTTCGTCCTCAGGGACCCCTTTTCGTGGTGAGTATGGGTTGCAATCTATCTCATGCCCAGAAAAAGCATGTTCAAGAACTCAAGTATTTAGTACAGAAATCCGGTGGGACCGTTTCTGATACTCAACTTAAGAATCTGGTAAATGAGATAGGGAAACAATGTCCTTGGTATCCTGAATGTGGATCTTTGAAGATCCGGGATTGGGAAAAGATAGGTAAAACATTTCATTCAGAACCTCGTGCAGCAGTAGAAATACTTCACTGCTGGCACCAATGTCGTCATGCTGTTGAAAAGGTTAGTCCATTAAATCAGATGACGGGTCAACTTACTAAAGATTCCCCCTCCTCCATATAGTACTTTGCAAATTGTTCCTCCTACGGCTCCAATGTCATCTCATGAAACTCCTCCAGTAGTAAAAAATACTGGACTGATTCGTAAAATGTTAGAAGAGGAATTAGAAAAAGGACAGGGTGATCCTCATGAAATTACTCAAATGCTTGCTGTTTGTCTGGTTCACGTTACAGGACAACTTGAGGCTCAGGGAAGAAATATAGTTGAATATCGACCCTTATCGTATCCTATTTTGACAGAATTATGCAAAGGAATTAGGGATATGGGTATTGGAAGTGCTTATGTTCAAGGTACCGGTATGTTAGAAGCTACTATGAGAAATCATATTCTTACTCCAGAAGACTGGAAGACTACCATTCGAATGCTTCTTACACCTGCTCAATATGTAGTCTGGGATAGTGAATATAGACATCAATGTCTTATCCGAGGGGCAGCTTCAGGAGGTCAATAAACACCTGATCAATTATATGGGTCAGGTCAGTTTGCTAATGTAGATGCTCAAATTGTTCTTCCTGCGCCAACTTTGCAAATTGCTTCTGAATGCGCTTTTAAAGCTTTTCAGAGAGTTCCCTCAACAGGTAAACCGGCACAAACTTTTTCAAGTATTCGACAGAAACCTAATGAAGCATATACTGACTTCATTAATCGTTTGCAGGACGCTTTGAAACATCAAATAGATAATCAGGAAGCACAAACTGAGTTACTCATGAAACTTGCTAAAGAAAATGCTACTTCAGAATGTCGAAAAGCTATTATAGGATTAGGAAAGGATCCTGAATTGGCTGATATGATAAAAATATGTCAAGATGTAGGTTCTCCTAGTTATCAAGCTAATTTATTAGCTGCAGCCATGCGGCAAGGTAACAAACCCCAAGGAAATTGTTACAACTGTGGTAAGAAGGGACATTTTAAGAAAGAATGTAGAGCTCCTGGCGGAGGTAATAATTCTCAGACACGTTCTATGTCTGGAGTTAAAACACGACCACGTACAAAATGTCCAAAATGTGGGAAAGGATTTCATTGGGCTAATGAATGTCGGTCGGGAAACTGTCTGACGGGCCCGTCTCTGGCCCCGGTCCAAACAGAGACTTCCAGCCATTGATAATACTAAAGCAGCTACTAAATTGGATTTATATCTTCAACAAGATGTTGACTTTAAATTTCCAGGAGAAGTTCAAATTATCCCTACTCAATTATCTGGTCCATTAAAACCTGGCTATGTTGGGCTAGTCCGTCCTCGTTCTAGTATGGGGAAAAAGGGAATTTTTATAATACCTGGTGTAATTGATGCAGATTATGCAGGCATTATATATGTACAATTATGGACCAATTTGCCTCAAATTTTATCTAAAAATACTGCCCCTGCTCAACTGATAATTATTCCTCATCTCACCCCTGCAGGGGGTAGGGATATTAATCGAGGAACAGGAGGTTTTAGGTCCACGGATACTACTATAGCAGCGCTTACTATGCCCATTACTGAAGGTCGCCCACGTCAGCTGGTGATTATTCAGGGTAACCGATTTGAAGGAATTCTAGATACAGGAGCTGATGTGTCAGTTATCTCTGATAAGCAATGGCCTTCTGACTGGCCAGTAGAAACTTGTCCCAGTGTATGGGGAGTTGGGGGGATGACAAGGTGCTAAACAAAGTACTCGTTTCTTAACTGCTTCTTTACCTGATTCAGAGGTGATTGTTTCATTCCGTCCCTTTGTTCTCCCGATTCATGTTAACTTGTGGGGTCGTGACTTGCTTAGCAAGTTTGGCACCACCCTTGTGATTAATGACTAAATATACTGCTCTTCCACTTACATGGCTGAATAAAGAGCCTGTTTGGATTGAGCAATGACCACTTCCTATTGAAAAACTTACTGCCTTACATGTGTTGGTACAAGAACAATTATCTTCAAAACATATTGAGATTTCCACTAGTCCATGGAATACTCCTGTTTTTGTTATTAAAAAGAAAAGTGGGAAATGGAGATTTTTACACAATTTGCGCACAGTAAATGCTCGTATTCAACCTATGGGTCCTCTTCAATGTGGCACTCCTAATCCTAATTTGATTGCAAATGATTATCAATTAATGATAGTTGATTTGAAAGATTGTTTTTTTACCATACCATTATGTGACAAAGATAAAGAAAAATTTGCCTTTACAGTGCCAGTTTTGAACAATTCTCAACCTACACAGCGATATCAATGGAGAGTTTTACCACAAGGCATGCTTAATAGTCCTACTCTATGTCAATTCTATATGGATCAAGCTCTAACTGATTTTCACATTTCTCATCCTCAAGCGCTTGTATACCATTATATGGATGATATTCTAATAGCTGCTCCTATCATCCCACCTGATTGGATGTCTCATCTGGTGCTTAGTCTTCTCCCCTATGGATTAAACATTGCACCAGAAAAAATTCAGCTACAAGCTCCTTATTTGTATCTAGGACATAAAATGTTTCAATCTTATGCTGCACCAGTTATTCCACAATTACAAATCAAATCTCGTATTACTTTAGTTCAATTACAGCAATTGCTGGGAACTATCAATTGGGTACACCCTTTCTTTAAATTACCTACTTCTCTATTAAGTCCATTATTTACATTGTTAACTAAAGCAAAACATCCTAGTGATCTTATCTCAATCCCTCAGGAAGCTAATCAAGCTATTCAATTGATAAATAAAGTGTTAACAACTCAATTTGTGGATAGAATACCTTCCAATATGCAGGGTCTTAGTTTATTGCTTCTGCCAACACCTCAAACCCCTACTGGTGTACTGGCTGTTATATTTATCCCATGGTCCTCATCAAAATATTTATCCTTATACTCAGGCTTTAGCTGAGCTTTGTGCAACTGGTTGTTCACGGGCACTTGCTCGAGTTGGCCAGGATCTTCTCAAAATCATTTTCCCTATTTCTAAATCTGAATTTGCATTTCAGACAGTTTTATCTTTTCAAATGGCCTTGGCAGATTTTGTAGGAGAGATTACTTTTCATCTTCCCAAAGATTCCCGTCTTACCTTAGCTATCTCCGCACCTTTACAATTGATTAATTTACAGTCATTTATACATGTGCTCGGATTAAGAATAGTACCACTTCCTCTGCTAAGCCTATCTGTATATCCACTGGGATTTCTTCATGGAATTGCTCTCAATATCAAAACATATCTTTTAATTATGCACATATTATACTTCCTGCTGGTTGGTTTTTTACGTGTGGCAAACGGACTTTTAATTATATTCCTGCTAATCTATCTGAAACCCAATGTTGTTTACGGCATCTTACTGCTGTTTTACCTACGAAAGATATCATCTCTCATCGTTCTAGAAGGTCTTCTACAGCCCTTGATGAATCATGTAACAGTGAAGTCTTTCTTCTCAATAAGGCTGAATACGTTTCTCTGGCTGTATCCATAGTTGGTGTCCCTGCCTTAGCAATTCTCAATCAATGAATTGCTCACCGCCTTGCCTACTCTTTAGCCAAAACCATCAATGCTACATCTTTAGCTATTGCAGCGTTAAATCAAGAACAGATTGAACTTCGACATGCAATTCTGGACAATCGAGCTGCTATAGATTTTTTATTGTTAATACATCACTTGGGTTGTGAATCTGTAAAAAATATGTGTTATTTTAATATTTCTGATAAATCTCAAATTGTAAAACATCAATTAGATACCTTGAAAGAATTGGCTTCTCAGATTCGAGAGGATATATTACCTGCTTGGTGGGATGCTTTATGGTCTTGGCTTCCAACTGGATGGCTCAGAGTTGTTATTCAGTATGCTTTTGGTATTCTTGCTATACTTATTTGCTTTTGCTGTTTTATGCAATGTCTGCCTTCCATTATTTCTTATTGTACCCCTAAGCGACAAAACTACACTTTAAATAAAACTCAGGCTCATGTATTATATAAACAACTACAACAATATGAGCACCTTAATAGTGTATATGATGATGATCAATCTGAATATGAGGATACTACCTTAAATAAAACAGAAAAGAGTGAGATGTAGGTTGTCAACGATATGGAATGCCTATCTTGACTGAACATCCTGCTTCTGTTCTATTTAAGTTCAAAGGTTACTTACACTACTCTCTGTTGTTTGAGTGTAAAAGTTACTTACTCAGCTCTTCTATTGTTCTATCTAATAGCAAAGGTTAAACTAGCAATCACTCGCTCGCTTGACATGATCTGTCTGTATGCTATATGTTAACCATTTATCGCATTGTTACTAGTTAGCTATCTTTGGGGTAAGTCAATCATTGTAATTGTATACACAAGAAGTTTGCTATAAGAATAAATGCAGCTGTCCGAGCAGGCAGGGGCTTCTGAACACAGAGGCTTCTCAATTCTTCTTCTTAGCTCGGACTAAGAGACTAAGAGACTTCTTCTTAGCTCGGAAAAGCTTTGCTCAGAAATCATGTCTACGTGTCCATGATTACTACAATTTTAAAGGAAAGGGTTCTGTCTGCAATTTATCTCCATCAGCAAGCATCATTTCCTCTGAGTTTTCACTGGAAAATTAAATTCAAATGCCTATATATATATTTAGAAATATGGATATTTATCTATATTTCTTGCAATGAGAATACTGTGAAGCTGTTAGATTTTGTGGGTTTTATGTCGTTGAAGTTTTGCTAATATAACACATTATGATGTGTTTTTATAGGTCTTTGACTTCTCCTGGCTAGCAGGCTATTTTATTGAGTGGTGCAGCCTGTCCAATCTCCTAGCCCCAAATCTAGTTGTTATTCCACTTGATAGTACTGTAGCAGCAGCCACATTTTATTTAATTGTGACAGGTTGGCCCCTTTGCTGTTTACTGATTGTCTCCTCTCTCTATTGTCATGGTAAATTTGCAATTTGAAAAAAAAAATGTTCTGTGTCCTTGCACTGTTTAAAAAGCAGTTCTGGCCAGTAGTACTGCTGGTTTTGCACTGCTGCACCAACCACTATGGAAGAAGCATCTTTCATTTCAGCACCTTGGGCAGCACCCTTGGACAACAATGTCACCCAATATACCAACTAGGAACAGGTCACATTGATAAGGATTATGAAAGACAGGTGGAAGGGTTTGAGTAAAGAATGCTTCCTATGTCTGCAAAAGGGTCTCCTTCCAAGACAGAATGGCAAAGGTTTGAGATTAAGGAAAGGCTCTTCCTTCTACTGCAAATAGATGGTGGGGGTATGAGGGGAGAAGGCATATAAGTGGGCTGTCACCCAGGTCACATATGTTTCTTTTTAACAAGGTTCTTCAGGAAGCCTGTACACCGTGTTCCTTTTCATTTGCTGCAGGTTTTGAAAATGAAGCAATAAAGTTAAAGGCCCTTCAGAAATTGGTCTGTCCTCATCTGATGCCATTATAAAGAACCTTGTAATGGGAACATTTACTCTTTAAGGATGCTTTCTCAGAACTAAGGTAAGAATCAACATTGCAAACATAATCAGTGATCTGAATCCTACATTAGCTATACCCAAGGACCAATGCAACCACAGAAACCTACAAAGGCCAGGGCCCAAGACAGTGAGCTTTCCCAAGCTTTCTCTTGCTGAGGCTGGATAGGATGCCCTGAAGGTCTTAAAACAGAAAGTATGCCTTGAACTCAATTAATACAATTGCAGCACATATTATTTATGTTTACATTACCCTTTAAATAATCTGAGGAGATTCTTGAGATTTGGAGCGCCTTCTCAATCAAGCCTTAGTAAGACCACACCTAGAATACTGCATCCAGTTTTGGTCACCACACCACACTATAAAAAAGATATTGATACTGTAGAAAAAGTGCAGAGAAGAGCAATCAAGATGATTAGGGGACTGGAGACTAAAACATATGAAGAACGGTTACAGGAACTGGGCATGGCTAGTCTAGTGAAGAGAAGGACCAGGGGAGACATGATAGCAGTGTTCCAATATTTGAGGGGCTGCCACAGAGAGGAGGGGGTCAAGCTATTTTCCAAAGCACCTGAAGGACAGACAAGGAATAATGGATGGAAACTGATCAAGGAGAGATTCAACCTAGAAATAAGGAGGAACTTTCTGAGAGTGAGAACAATCAACCAATGGAACAGAAGTTGCCTTTGGAAGTTGTGGGAGCTTCATCACTGGAGTCTTTCAAGAAGAGATTGGACTTCCATTTGTCAGAAATGGTGTAGGGTCTCCTGCTTGGGCAGGGGGTTGGACTAGATGACCTACAAAGTCCCTTCCAACTCTGTTAATTTGTAAAAAGCCCAACAAAGCCCATTTCAATTGAATCTCATAAATGTGTATTTTCTTGGAGTCCTTAAAGCTGTAAGGTCCTCCTCAAGAAAGAGAAAAAAAGATGGCCAAATATAGATCCAAATAACTGTGTATCATGCAAAACTAGAAGCTTAGTCATGCCTGGATCTCTTTTGGTTATATGCCAGTGTCAAAGTCAGTGTCAAATTTTAGTGACCACATAGGCACATCGTTTTCTCATAACGGGCCCAAAATATGATAATTTGAGCCTGGTCATCTGGATTGCTTTGTTCAATGGTCCATTGGTTTGGCTGTCCATGGTATTCTTAAGAGTCTTATTCAACACCAAATTTCAGAAGGGTCACTGCTCTTTGTATCCTATTTATTCAAAATCCAACTTCCCTTTGCATATAGTGTCACTGTATGACATTTGTAGATATATTCATGGTGTCTTGAATATCTTTTCCAAGGTCTCCATCGCTGCCTACTAAGTGTTAGGCTGTGATGCATTTCAACTTCTTGCAGGAGTCCAATTCAAAAAACTCTGCTCTAAATTAACCCTTAACTTTTCTCTAACTACTATATATAGAGATGAGATGCTGGAAATGCAGAATGGTGTCTGATATGGGATTTCAGAATGAAATAGGAACAGAAAATGAATGGGGTGGCTAAGCCAGTCAGGCTCCTTATTGAATTTTTACTAGTAAATATTTTTAAAAGGCCAGTTAATGTAAACCAGGTAACCACCACAAAATGGCTGGGATGCTATAAAAAATAGTTACTACTCATAGACATCATATAGGTATCACTTCTAGAGATCATCTTGCACTAGTTCCTTACCTCTGGATTGGGCCTCAGCCAGCTGGTGAAATACGGTCCAACATATTTGAAGGAGAACAGACCAGAGGAAGCTATTCTATACTCTATCCAGCTTCTTCTCTATTCAGGATGATTTTATACAAGAGAAAGAATTATTATGTAGCTTCTGTAATATCAAAAGGCAAGTCTTAGCGCAATAAGGTATTTTGATGTTTTTTCCTTATATCTTTCACCTATGAAGCATTAAATATTTACATTTCTTTGAACTGAGCTAGTCCTCATTAATACTTCAACAAAATGCCCTGCATAAATATATCAAAAAGGATGTGCCAGAATGAGCTAATAATTGAGCACCAGAATCAAACTGCATTGGTGTGCAAAGATGAGGCAGTACTTGGCAACCGGTTCTTTAAGATAATTAGTTAACTAATTTGTCAAGTAGTACTGAGAGTTGCAATTATACTAATTGTTACATGGTCAGGTAAGAAATAGGAATATTAGCATATGATATTTAAAAAAGATGGAGAGCCTTAATGTTCAGCCAGTCTTCCAATGGTTATGTGTAAGGTCCTAGGAACTACAGGGTCATTTTTTGTACTACTTTTTAATTACTTAATTTCTCCTTTCTTTTCTTTGCAAAGATGAGGAGGAAAGCTAAGACAATTCCTTTACCCGAATATTTTGCAATGGTATGGCAGCTTTAATAGGAGACATTAGAACCTTGAGCCGAGGTGGCGCAGTGGTTAGAGTGCAGCACTGCAGGCTACTTCAGCTGACTGCTAGCTGCAGTTCAGTGGTTCAAATCTCACCGGCTCAAGGTTGACTCAGCCTTCCATCCTTCCGAGGTGGGTAAAATGAGGACCCAGATTGTTGGGGGCAATATGCTGACTCTGTGAACCGCTTAGAGAGGGCTGTAAAGCACTATGAAGCGGTATATAAGTCTAAGTGGTATAGTGGTAACCAACTGGTATTGTTTAGATTTGCTCAGTCACCAACAATCCAGAAATGGCTGGATTACATTATGTGGAATCTCCCTAGAAGCAAATTAGGAATCGGTTGAGGTTTGGGGTAGCAGATTTTGTTTTGATCCCTACTAAGACTTGTAATAACCCTTAGCTGGTCTTCCATGCTCCCTTCCTATGACCCATCATCCTTGTGGACATTCCAGTTTGTTTTCAGTACAATCTGAAGCAAAGCAGAAGGTCACAGAGCAATGAAAGAAACTGTTTTTCAAAAACATCCAAGATCATTGAAACCTACCCATTTTAGAAATGCAATTGCCACTGAAAAGATGTAAAAGCAAAAGAGCAGGCATAGCATATTACAATTATATTGTTTTTAAAAAAAGAATCTAACATCATTAAATAAATTGTGTCAAAAGATAAACTCTCTTTCAAATTGTAGTTGACTTGGGTTGACTTGGCATTAGAAAGGTTGAGAACCACTGCTATACATGATTAGGGTGCAAATTTGTCATTTCAGCGCTTGATACTACCTATAGACCAGGGGTGTCAAACTCGATTTCATTGACGGCCGCATCAGGGTTGTGTTTGACCTTGGGGGGGCGGGGGGGCATGGCTGGGGGGAGCGTGGCCAGCTCAACATCACTCGTGTCGGGGGGCGCTGGTGGTGGTCCGAGCACTCTGCCAGTGAAAATGGGCTCCCGAGCTCTGTATTTGGTTGTGACGGCCTCCTGCAACCCTCTGCCAGCAAAAACAAAGCTCAGGAGGGCTGCACACAGCCCTCGCGAGCTCCATTTTCGCTGGCAGAGGCAGCTGTTTCCAGGGGCCAGATCTAAGCACCCCACGGGCCGGATCCAGCCCCCGGGCCTTGAGTTTGACACCCCTGCTATAGGGGTGTCTCCAAAAGTTGTTACTATTTTGTAATTTGTAAAGCGATAAATGGAAAAACTATTTCATACATGGAGGGTAATAACTTTAGACTATCTTTTAATTAAATTAAACCAAACTTAAGGATTGTCTTAGTTCACTAAGCTTATTGTCCTGCCATATCTCCATTTTAAGCTATGATGTCTGCAATGCCACTCAAAAATATACATATTGTGTTAAAAAAAAGTAAGAATGAAAGAATAAAAATTATCCAACTCATATTGGCATTGATCTTTTGACATTCCTGAATCAAGCTGAAGATGGAAAACCTTTCTTTTAGAGAAAGTGAAAGATTAATGTGGACAATAGATCTATATATCAGGAAGAAGATCATTATATAGTTTTCTATACAGTATATTCATTACTGTGCTTTATTATATATTGAACTGATTTAAAAGTGTACCTGGAATTATCCGTTGTAACCTGTCATGGGAAAACTTGGTTTGAAGGTTGGCACACCAATAAATAACATTAAATGTATTCATAAACAATTGTTCAGTTCAATTGTTACTGTTCAGTTTTCAGACAGTTATTGTGGTGATGGACACACAAAATCCCAAACTCTTTTCCCAAGTTTCCACACACCCCCCCAAGTTCCTTTGGATTGAAAAGAATAAAAAGAATTAGAAAAATCCTATAAATTATTACATTTTATTAATAT
>QLTV01002492.1:1163615-1177647 GCA_003457575.1 Thermophis baileyi
GGAACCTTGTAGTACACCACTGCTTCCTTCCTTCCATGTAGATGTAGTACCATTAAGGACAACTCATTGAGTATGGGGTGACAGCCAGTTATAAATCCATCTGCTGGTGATTCTGGTCATGTTCACATTTCCAGTAAACATTCCTACTAGTCTTTATATCCAGTACAGTTGCAGACATGAATGTCAGAGTCATATTACCTGTTCTGGTCCATTCTGTGGGAAGAAAGAAAACCTGCTTTTGGCTATGAGCAGTTAGTGCTAATGCCTTATTTATATTTATATTATTTATATTTATATTTATATTTATATTTATATTTATATTATTTATATTTATATTTAACCTGCCTTTGTTATTTTCACAAAAAAACTCCAGACGAACATATCCAGCACACCTTCCTCCTCCTATTTTCCCCACAACAACTCCATGAGGTGAATTGGGCTGAGAGAAAGTGACCAGCCCAAAACCAGCCAGCTGACTTTTATGGCCAAGGTGGGGCTTGAATTCATGGTCCCTTGTTTTCCAGCCTGGTGTCTTAACTACTAGACCAAACTGGCAATGCATACATGATCATTTTATATATTTAAAATGTATATAAGTATACTTTTTACTTTGACCTGTAGTACCATCTTTTACCAAGTCATTTCGCATTAAATTGCTCTGTCAGGTTTTCTTGGCTTCTTCCTATTACTGTAATTTTGAAGACTTCTCCACAAATTGTAATAATTATTTGCCATAGAGTTGTTTTCATTAGTAGAATGTAATCCAGTTCCATTTTAAAATATTATTAATAGGCCTCCCTATTTCACCGATTTAAAGAGAGTGCTTTCCTCTTTGTTCGAGCATGAGAAAGAATATATATTCCAGCATTATTTTCTCAAAGCCATTTATTCACTACGACATTTCGTCCTCTTGTATAAATAAACTAATAATATGGCTTGCATTTTGGTTTGGAGTGCTGAGGTAATTCCTGGGTTTGTTTCTGTCTTTAATGAACCTGGCAGAAGTGAATTGCTTAATTTTGTTCACTTGGAAAGAAAAGAGTTGAAAATAAATCTAGGTTGTTAGGGAGGAGAGAAATGTGAAAAGCAGCCTCATTCTTTGGGCTTACCAGATTTAGGATGCAAAAGTGGTGACTTCAGCCGCATGCAGTGGTAAGTTAGAATCTGTTCTTTCTCTTTACTATTAAGTTATTATCTAGCTCAGCATTTCTCAAACTCGGCAACTTCAAAATATATGAACTTCAACTTCTAGAATTCCCCAACCAGTATATATCTTAAAGGTGCCAAGGTTGGAAAACACTTGTCTAGATTTTTGCAGCCCAGATCTGTTAGCTTTACTTTGTTGTTAGAAATTTTGTTTATATATAGCACCACAGATCAAACAAAGAGTACAGTCACCATGTGCTTTGCTGCTTAACTGTTTAACTGTAACAGGAAATAGGAAACTTTCCCTAGAACAAAAGAACATGGAGTATATACCATAGATCCAAACTTGTAAACAGGGCCAGCTACTGGCTGACTACTACTGTAGTTGTTGCACAAAAATACATTCCAACAATAAATTCCAACATTTGTGGTCAAATATTTTGTGAGTGGGCATAACCAACACGATCCCAATTAGAAACACACCTTCTACAAGGTGTTTCCAGTAAGTAATAACAGGCCCTAAACTACCAGTCCTTGAACTATAGGAGATATATGTCCCCCAAAATAAATTAGTATTGAGAGGATTGTTTGTAATTCATTGTATTCCAAGGAAATACTTTTCTGGATAGGATTAGTCTCCCCCAATAAGAACATACAGTGAGTTTCTTGGTGTTTCTGGATCTGGATCTTTTTCTGGTTACCCAGATTGAGACACTAGCCAGCACACTTTTTTAATAGCTTCCAAGAGAAAGGGAAAATTCTGAATCTACAATTCAAATTTTCACATTCAATTTTCCCAGGGATAATCTATATAGGAGTTGCTTAAGAATCAAATTTCCATTTCATCAGTCTGTTTGTTTCCACATATATGCTGAAGGTGGGGTGAAGGGTGGGGCAGCTGTATGAGTGATATTTTATGCTGCCTTTCCTCAGTTACTCCTAAATGACATGCATAGAATCAGGGGAATGCAGAGGTTTGCATTGAAAATATTCAATATAGAGTTCAAGTAGCAGAATGAGACTGCCTGTATGAGGAAATCCCTAATGGGAATGAGTTCTTAATTGCACTGTCATTGAATAGTTCACTGCATTCAGAGAAAAGAAAAATGCAATTTATGAACATGTGAATGCATTCTAAGACAAACAAGTTAACATAAGGGTGTTAGTGTCCAGAGGTTTGATAACATTAATAGGGTCAATATATATTGACAATCTCCATTTCTCAGTGCCACAGGACTTTTGATGTGGAAAATGACAGCTATCAATATACCATATATATTTTATACAGTATATTAAAAAGGTTATTTTTAAATAAAAGGAAGTATTTTAATTTAAGGCTTGCAATGTCTAGGTGTCCTGCTACAGCCTCTATAAATTTCAGCCAATGCAATAAAAAATCTTTTTGCACCATTGAGAAACCATTTTCTGTTTCCAGTGATTGTCCTTCTCCCTGCCACTGCACTGAAATTTGCAGATATAATGCAGGGAAGTCCAAAACTTTAAATTTTAGACTAAATGTTAGGCTATCTTGTCTAGAAAATATGGATAGGAGAGCCAAAGGCAATACCTCTAGGAAGCTGACTTAACCGATGCAACAGGTTTAATTTTGCTCCTCAATCTACTAAACACTGGGGGGGGGGGAGGGAGAGAGAGAGAGAAAGAAAGCGAGAGAGAGAGGAGAGAGAGAGAGAGAGAGAGAGAGAGAGACTGACTTCTTCTTCATCTCTCTTATTCTTCTTCCCCTCTTGCTCTCTGCCCTTTTGTTGCCCTATTCTGGCTTCCCTCGTGATTTTCTTACATACAGTACAATGTTGAACAGCAAGATCATTTCTCCAAGACTTGTGTGCCTGTGACTTACCTAAGCATAAAAGAGGGAAGGATTTTTAAATCATCAGATTTTTGGATCATCAGATTTTCCCTTGTAAAAATCTGCCAGTTTGTGCTGTGAAAGCAAGGCAGTGCTGCCATGCTTACACTAGCGAGCGCACACACACACACACACACACACGCACACACACACAGAGAGAGAGAGAGAGAGAGAGAGAGAGATAACGCTGGTTGTGCAGCAACATTAGCAGCTGCTGATTTTCAGGCAAGATCACTTGAGAGCTTCTCACATTCCCTTTCTCCCACCTCTCCCCAAATGTTCAGCTTGCTGTGCAGGCTTGGTGTTTACAATTCAGGCTACAGAGGAGGAGGAGGAGGAGGAAATATTTTGCCTATTGTTCAGTGACGTCAATGGCTGAGCTCCCAGGCGCTTGAGGGACTCTGAAGCTTAGCAAATGTCAGGACGGGGCTGCTACAGCATGTGCCTTCAAAGCCTCTGCTTGTTATAGCATATCTTTCTCAGGCCCACTTCTGGTTAGAACTGGCGTATGTGAGGGAAAAGGTATGGAAAACGTCAAATTTTAAATTTCTTACCTGTGAAACAGCAATTATTTTCCTGACTTATAAGGGTTGGGGGGGAGGGAGAGATCATTTTAGGCAGATTTCTATCCAGCAATATAATTCTTTCCAACATCATGGTTTTCATTATCCTAAAACTAAAAGAGTAAAGATCATTGTATTGTATCATGTGGAACAATACTTTTTTCCATTGTTAAAAGATTGTGACAGTCTTCATCACTCTGCAGCAGCATCTTCACTTCCACCATGCTGATTCTCTCTCCCTAATTCAGAACTGAAAATTGAAGGTGGGTGTATATTTTTAGAGAGCCAGTTTGATGTAGTGGTTGCAGCACCAGGTTAGAAACTGAGAGTCTGTGAGTTCTAGTCCTGCCTTAGACACAAAGCCAGCTGGGTGACCTTGGGCTAAGGAGGCAATGGCAAACTATTTCTGAAAAACTATGCCCAGAAAACTGCAGGGACTTGCTCTGCAAAAATTGCATCACACACACACACACACACACACACACACCCCTTTGGGGTGGGGGTAAATGAAATAATCAAGTTGGTGTCAATGATCAATAGTAATCCAAGACAGCTAATATGTAATTCCCACTTCTTCTATTATTCTGTTTATTAGCTAAAAGTTTGTCATTAAAAAGTCATATTTAAATTATGTATCTATCCTGCTTTATTGTGCAACATGCTGATAGTGGGATGTGGCTTTTGTACATGTTCTCCCTGTAGGTCTATGTCATATTTATAGTTATGCTTACAGAGTGTACTAGTACTCACACTTGCATGGTATCAGGATCTCCTGAGAGTAGAGAAATTCCATTTTCAATAGATTTGGCCTGAAGGCAACTTAAGAAGAACAGAAATGTGATTTTAAAAAAAGAAAGAAAGAAACCTTTGATTGAGGTGAAAGCAACTCATCAAGCTTTTCACTGTGTCCAAATCCCAGAGAAGCCTGAGTGCTGAATTCACAGGATTAGATGCTTTGCTTTCGAAGAATAATTGGAAAGAAATAATCCAGTTCAAAGTCTAGACATTAGGAGACAGAATTGCCTCAGGTGCCAGATCTGGAGTACCATAGATTTCCTATTTTATTGTATTTTTTTAAAATGGAGGATGATGGAGCATTTATTTTTTTCCTCTTTGGTCCTTTTTAGTCTTTAATTTACATTGCAATATTCAAATCAAGACTTAGAATTACTTTATATGGATAGTAAAAAGAAATTAATGTTGGAATGAAAGTAGGAAATTAACTTGACTAGGCAAATCATCCTCTAGGGTTTTTTTTGTTTTTTTTTTTACTTTTCTTGCAGTGGAAAAGAAGGTAATCATGCTCCACAGCATAATAAGGATTGTTGCATTGAGAAAGGAACTGAAATTGGAAAAGAATATTGCCATTAAAGAGGACTGCTTTTTAAAATTCTATTTATTAAAGTATCTATAACTTGCCCTTAAACACAAAGTCCTTAAGGATTTTGTTTACCTTCGTCTTCAAGGAAGGTAAACAAAGAAAACCTAATTAATAGCCAGATAATCATTACAAAATCAGGAAGTAGGGTCAATTGTATATATATGTTATATAACACCAGAACTGTTAGTAAACCGGTGATGACGTCACAGAACCGGTTCTTTCGCCGTCTCCGTTGGTGCCGCCATCTTGGATTTTGCTTCTGCGCATGCGCACGGCGCGACCCTGAGCGAACCGGCAGTAAACTTATCCAGAACCCACCTCTGTATAACACCCAATACATATAAGATCAAAAAACCCACAGTTGGATGCTGCCTCAGAGAAGGACCTGTTCCGTCTTTCCATTATGTTTGCCTTTTGAAGGCCATGTCCCCCGCTTCACCCCTGCAAAAACACATTCTGGTAAAATATTCTTCCACCATATCCCATGGCATTACCTTCACCTTGCTCCCAACAAATGAGTGAGACATGCTTGAGTGATCTTTAAGGTAACATTTTCCCTCTTATTCCGACACTATCCAAGAGCACCATCCAAAATATATTACAAAATCTGTTGGACTTTGGGCTTATCCACCCTGTGGGACCAGCAGCCATTTTGGAGGTTAGGAACAGACCATGTTGCCCTGGAGTCATGTTTTGCCCTACCACAGATGTAACTCTGGACCACTTTTCTTGCTCCACTTTGAAAGTAGCATTTTCCTACTTCTGTCGGCTTGCGTGGTCCTGTCTGGTTTGCCCAATGCACTTTAAATCCTTCTGAGCCAATCCTTGTACTTTGATTGGCTGCTTTGCAGAATCAGAAATATTCCCTCACTGCATCTTCCTTGCTCTGCCCGAATAACACCTGCTGCAAATTCTGCTCCAGTAGGTTTTCCTTACACAGTTACAACACTGATCTCAACATGCAAAACATCCTTTGCCTGAAACCCAGCAAGAATGATTTTTAATTAATATTTTTTTCTTTCCCTCTGCTGTCTAATTTTTGCCCATTGTTTTCATAAGCCCACCGGTGCACCGTTTCATTTTTCACCTTTATTTTTTCAGTTATGAAAGGGTGCAGGAAACAGATGTATTTGTTTTTTTCTTTTTAAAAAGCCCAGCAAAAAAGCAGGTAGCTTAGGGAAAGATAAATACTTCGTGGGGGGGGGAGCAAGTCTGCCAAATCAGGGACTTTCTCGTGTTAGGCAAGTATTGTAACCATTATGCTAGCAGAGAGTTCCTACTGTAACAGGATCTGCAGGTGTTACTAGGGAAAATTCCAAAAAGAATCTTTTATTTTAAAACATGCTATGCATGTGCAGATGTGCATTTTGTTGTTTTAATTCTGTATGCAGATACTACGTACATGCGTCTATGTAGATGTATGTATATATGTATGCATGTATGTATGTATTTGTTTATGTGTATACATATGCACCAATGGTGGGATTCCAAATCTTTTCCTACCGGTTCTATGAGAGACCGCTTTGTGCACGCACACACGCTTTGCGTGTGCACGCAGCACTCAAAGACCGCCCTCGGTGTCAGCGCTGGTGAGCTGAGCTGTTGTTTAACTTAGCTGAGATGCGGCAATCGCTCTGCCACGCGAATCAGCTGAGCTAAAAAACAAGGGAATATAGGACAGGAAACGGTGGGGGCCGGAGGGCAGGGCCAACCAGAGGTGGTATTTGCCAGTTCCCCGAACTACTCAAAATTTCCACTACCAGTTCGCCCGAACCGGTCCGAACCAGCTGAATACCACCTCTGATATGCACATTAAAATATAGAGAGAGTATTCAGATCCCCTTCACTTTTGTCAATTTTGTTATGCTGCAGCCTGATTCTACAGTTGTTGAAATTCATTTTTTCTCTCTCATTAATCTACACTCAGTACCCCATAATGACAAAATGAAAACAGAATTTTAGAAATTTTAGAATTATTAAAAAGAAAAAAAAACTAAAATATCACATTGGCATAAGTATGTTGTTGCACCCTTTGCAACAACACGTGAAATTTAGCTCAGGTGCCCTCCATTTCTCTTTATCATTGCTGACATGTTTGTACACCTTGATTGGAGTCCACCTGTGGTGAATTAAATTGATTGGACATGATTTGGAAAGGCAAAAACCTCTCTTTAGAAGGCATCACAGCTGACAATGCATACTGAAGCAGAGCAAAAGCCATGAGGTCAAAGGAACTGTCTGCAGAGCTCAGAGACAGGATTATTGCAAGGCACAGATCTGGGGAAGGTTCCTAAGAGCCCAGTGGCCTCCATAATTCTCCAATGGTAGATATTTGGCATAACCAGGACTCTTCCAAGAGCTGGTTGCCCAGTCAAACTGAGCAATCGGGGGACAAGGGCCTTAGTAAGAGAGGTGCCCAAGAACCCGATGGTACTGTGACTGAGCTCCAGAGATCCTGTGTGGAGATGGGACAGAGTTCCAGAAGGACAACAATTACTGCAGCCCTCCACCAACCTGGGCTTTATGGCAGAGTGTCTAGACCAGCAGTTCTCAACCTGTGGGTCGCGACCCCTTTGGGGGTCGAACGACCCTTTCACAGGGGTCGCCTAAGACCATCGGAAAACACATATTTCTGATGGTCTTAGGAACCGAGACACCGCTCCTCTATCCGTGGAAAAGACCCCACTGCAGTTGCGCCTTTCCCAATCCTCCCTCCGTCGCTCGCCAGGCCGCCGCGATGTCAGCAATTGGAGTGGCTCAGCCACGAGCTTAATATGGGCCGGGCGGCAGGTGGGCGAGGCTGATCCGCCTCCCCCTCCCCCCGCGCTGGTTCTGGAAGTGGGAGCTTTCGCCCTGCTCGCGGTTACGTTGCGCTGCGTCAGGCCTCCGGAGTGCCAGGAAAGAGGAAGCGGCGTCTACCTGAGCAGGAAGAAAGCAGCACGACGGGATGTTGGCCCGAGAGTCTGAGGGAGCTCCCGATGGGAGCTGAAAGGCTGCACTGCCTGGCCTCTCCGGGGCTTCTCCCCCGGCTCTTTGTTAAGCTCCGTCTCTTACCCAGCAGCTCCTGGCAGGGCGACTCGGGCGACCTCTGAGACAGCTCCCTGCGCAGTCGACTCTGCACGTGCCGCTGCTAAAAGTTTGCTGCTCGTGGGCGGGCGGCGAAGGCGAGGCAGTGCAACTGCGAGGCGAGTAGAAACTTTCCTCGGATTCTTGTTGCTGCAGCTGGCCGGCTCCGTCCTGGGGAGCCTGCCTGACGCAGCGTGGTATCACCGACCCGTCTTTTTTAAACTTCAAGAGGATCGGATTTGTGGCAACGCACACGCGCGGGGAGGGGGCGGGGGTCGCGGCAGCGGGGAGGGGGTCGCAGCATTAGGAAGGTTGAGAACCACTGGTCTAGACTAAAGACTCTCCTCACTGCAAAACACATGAAAGCCTGCTTGTAATTTGCAAAAAAGCACCTGAAGGACTCTTGGACTGTGGGGAACAAGATTCTGTGGTCTGATGAAACCAAGAGTGAACTGTTTAGCCTTAGTTCTAAACGTTATGTCTGGAGGAAACCAGGCACCGCTTATCACCTGCTCAATATCATCAATGAAGCATGGCAGCATCATGCTGTGGGGATGTTTTTCAGCAGCAGGGACTGGGAGACGGAGCAAAGTACAGGGATATCCTCAATGAAAACCTGTTCCAGAGCGCACAGGACGTCATACTGGGCTGAAGGTTCACTTTCCAACATGACAATTATCCTAAGCACACAGCTAAGACAACATAGGAGTGGCTTAGGGACAACTCTATGAATGTCCTAGAGTGGCTCAGCCAGAGCCCTGACTTGAACCCCATTGAACATCTCTGGAGGGACCTGAAAATGGCTGTCCACCAATGGTTGCCATCCAACCTGACTGAGTTTGAGAGGATTTGCAAGGAAGAATGGCAAATAATCCCCCAATCTAGGTGTGCAAAGCTTGTTGCATCATACTCAAAAAGGCTTGAGGTTGTAATTTCTGCCAATGATGCTTCAACAAAGTACTGAGTGAAGGGTCTGAATACTTACGCCAATGTGATATTTCAGGGGTTTTTTTTAATAAATTTACAGGCATTTCTAAAATTCTGTTTTCACTTTGTCACTATGGGGTACTGAGTGTAGATTAATGGGAAAAATATATTTCAACAACTGTGGAATCAGGCTGCAGTATAACAAAATTGTCAAAAATGAAGGGGGTCTGAATACTATCTGAATGACTTGAACCCTATTGAACATCTCTGGAGGTACCTGAAAATGGCTGTCCACTGACAGTCGCCATCCTACCTAACTGAGCTTGAAAGGATTTGCAAGGAAGAATGGCGAAAATTCCCCCAATCCAGGTGTGCAAAGCTTGTCGCATCATACCCAAAAAGACTCGAGGCTGTAATTGCTGTCAAAGTACTGAGTGAAGGGTCTGAATATTTATGCCAATGTGATATATCAATTTTTTCTTTTTAATAAATGTACAGACATTTCTAAAATTCTGTTTTCACTTTGTCATTATGGGTACTGAGTGTAGGTTAATGAGAGAGAGAAAAAATGAATTTCAACAACTCTAAAATCAGGCTGCAACATAACAAAATTGACAAAAGTGAAGGGGGTCTGAATACTTTCTGAATGCATTGTATGTCCCATTCAAAGGAAGAAAAGTGAATGACAATTGCTTTCATGGAATGAAAAGTTGGACAGGGCAAAGAAATTGTCCAGCGGGAGGATGTGGTAGCCTACGGGCCAGACAGAATAATTTGCAAGCTGCTGCCAAAGCACCTCAGTCTGAACAGGATTTCGTAAACTGGTTTAAAGTCAAGCTGGTCCGTGCACAGGAAAGGAGCAATTTAAGGGTGCTGTGTGGACATGCCCTTTGTCACCCACTGGTCAGGAGGCAAGCCAGATGATTGGCAGTGACTGGGAACAGAGGTAAGGATAGGGATTGGCAACCAGAATAGCAAGTTTCATGCCATTATCATTTTCTGCCAACTTACAAAGATGGTTAGATAGTTTATTTTATTTATTTTTATTTATTTATTTATTTATTTGTCAAACATGTACAAGATAGCAGGTATAGGTATAAACATAAACATAATCAAAGTGAATACAGATAGATGAGGACAATAGGACAGTAGGGCAGGGACGGTAGGCACGCTGGTGCGCTTATGCACACCCCTTACAGACCTCTTAGGAATGGGGTGAGGTCGACAGTAGACAGTCTAAGGTTAAAGTTTTTTGGGTTTGGGGAAGAAACCACGGAGTCAGGTAGTGAATTCCAGGCATTGATCACTCTGTTGCTGAAGTCGTATTTTGAAATCAAATTCTGCTGGCATAGTAGTTGTTCACTGATGTTGATGTTTGGAAGATGTAAAATCTGTGTAGACTCAGAGGATCTTTGGACCTACTTTGGAGCAGTGGTTCAGTGTAGCAGAAGTCGGTGCTGGTGTTTGTGAGGCATGGAGCTTCTGGAATGGCAAGGTAATCAGTATTCTGTTGCGAGTGGAGGAGTGGAGGACTCTTCTCGTGAAATATTTTTGGACTCTCTCAATTGTATTAATGTCCGATATGCAGTGCGGGTTCCAGACAGGAGAGCTGTATTTGAGAATTGGTCTAGCGAACATTTTGTATGCTCTAGTTAGCAGTGTAATGTTGCCAGAGAAGAAGCTACGCAGGATTAAGTTGACTACTCTTAGTGCCTTTTTGGCAATGTTGTTACAGTGGGCTTTGGCACTTAGATCATTAGATATGAGTACTCCAAGATCCTTGACAGAATGAGGGTCGTCTACAAGGTCGTGTCCTCCAAGCTTGTTTTCCTTAGAATAATTATTTCCAAATATTGAAAGAAAATGTTATTCAGGCCACATAGGAGGAAATGGCTAACATCTTTCATATTTTAAACATTCACTACTCACTTCTGAGAAAAATGAGGCTGTTTGAATTATTCTTCATGTGGCATACCCAAGCTCCCATTTTATTTTTTTCAGTTTGTGCATTTTCAAGCAGCTTGTTATATTATAGCATGCTACTATTTTCAGAAAATCAGCCACAGTGGCAAAGCAAGATCTGCATGGTTTGGATAAAACACTGTGCATCATAAAGGAAAATGCTATTTGAATCATCTAAATAAATCATTGGTTTCATTGTGGTATTCTAAGTTATGAGTCTTGATATAAGAGTGTGGGGTAATGTAACTGGGAAATGTGATTATTATTTCACTACAGGGAAAATGCTTTTATATAAGGAGAGGTATAAATTCTCAGTAATTTCTCTTTTGGTCTTGTGCCTGCACTGTCAATGCCACCTTTTGCAATTGCTGTGGCATGGCCTAGCACAGGGATTCTCAGCCTTAGCAACTTTAAGGTTGCTAAGCATAGCTGGTCAGGGAATTCTGGGAGTTGAAGTCCAGATATCTTAAAGTTACTAAGATTGGCCTAGCAAGAGACAATGGAAGACAGGGAGAAATGATTCATTTGTCCAACCACTAGCTCACAGGAAGAGAAGAGAAAAATAAAATATGATGCTTAGTTGTTAAACAAGCAGGAAAAATATGAGGCCAAATTTCCCAGTAGCCAGAAGGAGGACTGGTGTAGCCAACAAGCAATATTTCATAGCCTCACGCTATTTTCCTCATAGCCAGCATTTTAATATATTGCTACAGTCCTACAAGACTGTCAGTTATATTCTGTCCTATCAGAAATGGCATATGAGCCTCTGAAATAAGACAAACAATGCCCAGTATAAGCACCAAAACATAAAATTGCATTTAAAAAATCCTGAAAAAAACAGTACTGTGTTAAATATAACTGAAAAAGCTGAATTAAAAGGGGCAGAGATTGATTTCATGGGTTATTATTAATTACACAGCTGTGCAATTATGCTATTTTGTTGTTTACTTAAGCTGATATGCTCCTCCATTTCCAAAAACTCTGAGGGGCTGTCTTGAAAATAGCATGGTTTTATTTATGGTAGATAAAATTACGGTTGGAAGAAATTCAACACTGGAAACAGGAATGGTCTTCAGTGATTGTATTCACTCTTCATGTTAAATCAAGGTTTGTTTTTATAGTGCTTTTTAAAAGAAGCCATGGGTAAGATAAGATAAAAACTTATTTGCCATTCTTTCTCTTATTTGAATCCTCCCCCATCGTCTTTGTGGTGGCTAAGCAGTTGGCACATGCTGGTTTATCCCCAACCCAAATAGATTCTAGTGATTTAATCAGGATTGGAACTATGAGGATCATTTAGGAAAATCTATATTTTGGGAAAGGAATAAGCAGTGAAAAACAACAACAGAGAGCAGAAGAGGTTAGGCAGTTAAAGAATGAGTAACCTCCCATATCTTGGTCTCAATGACAAACAAAGCAATTGTTAAGGTAAGCATACTGGCAATGCAGAAGACAATTGTTATTTTGAGGAGTTTATTTTGATTTCTTCATATTAAGAAAAGTCTAGAAGTTTAGAGCTCATTCTAAGGTAATCTGCTTATTTTTTTACTCTTTTTTAATGAACAAAGGAGGAGGGGGGAGGAATAGTCATGTAGTTGCAAAGCTTTTCTTATTGCCAAAGTCTCAAATTTTTGATTCCCATTCCAGGTCATATCTTGCAATCTCATGACCATAGCAAAGCCATGAAGCCATGGTGCCAGGCTTTAATAAAAAGCTTGGGGTTGTTGTTGTTTATTGGGAGCTTCTACACAGAACCTAGTGTAAAGGAAGTTAGCACCCACCCCTCCTAGAAAAATGAAATATCCTAGGAAATATTAAAAAGGCAGAATATTATATAGAATATCCCTGGAAACATGTTCTTAGGCAGAAAATAGACTCACTCTTAGTAGCCCCCACCTTTGTCAATGGACCATTAAGACCAGAGCAAACTCACTCATCCCCCCCACCTTTGTCAATGGGCAGTCTATGCTACATAACAAAGATAGGATTAGCCCTCTGCCCATTTTACCACATGGCACCTGGGAAGATTGCATCAGCCAGCACTCAAACTAGCTTGGTATTCAGGACCGCCTCCAGAGTTGCCCCTGCATGGCCCCATGGGAGTCTGACAGCCAATCAGGATACATTTCTTACACAGGAACAGGAAACTCTTAAGGTAAGGCCCAACAGAGAGCATAAAACCGGGGCACTCTCAGCATCTCGCCCCTTCACCCAACATCTGGAAGCATGTGATCCACCTTTTCTGTTCAGGAACTCATGCCATGTGCTTCTGTCCACCATTAAACCTTCTTTCCAAGCAACTTCCATGAATCCAGTGTCTTTTTCCCCACTTGGAACCGAACCCAGAAGGATATTCCTTACAACACTAGCATTGGGTCTTATGGAAGGCTAGGTTAAATAAATATAAATAAATATAAATATAAATATAAATTAAATAAATAGGTTAAATAGTTAAATACCACACTTCGCTTTCTACTATGTTACAGAGCCCCCGATTACAACATCACACCTGCGAACAAGTTAACCTCACTACTAGCGTGGGCAGCCTCCTACCCACACCCTCTTATTTTTCTTGGTGATCTCAACCTACCTCATATTAACTGGACACTAAATGAATGTACAACTGAACCCATACATTCAACCCTATACAATGCTATTACTAATCTAGGACTAGATCAACTAGTAACAAATTATGACATCACACATGCGAACAAGTTAACCTCACTACTAACGTGGGCAGCCTCCTACCCACACCCTCTTATTTTTCTTGGTGATCTCAACCTACCTCATATTAACTGGACACTAAATGAATGTACAACTGAACCCATACATTCAACCCTATACAATGCTATTACTAATCTAGGACTAGATCAACTAGTAACAAACAACACTAGACTCAACAATTGACTAGATCTCATCTTCTGCAACAGTCTACACTCAATTTATGGAATACAAATAAAAGAACACTTTTCCAACAGTGACCACAGCATGATTGACTTTTGTCTTAATATACGCCCCTATAAAAATCAACATAATAATAGGATGACCAATTATAATTTGAAAAAAGCCAACTATGATAACATAGACACTGACCTCTCATCTCTTGATTGGCAAATACTA
>QLTV01002492.1:1179022-1198878 GCA_003457575.1 Thermophis baileyi
CTTAGAGCTCATTCTGAGCTCCCCTGCTTTTTTTTTTTAAACTCTTGTTTACTGACTAATGGAGAAGGGGAGGAACCTTCATGTAGCTGCTAAACTATTCTCACTCTGAAAATCTCAGATTTGTAGTTCCCATGCCAGAGTTACATGCCACCCAAAGTCAGATCTTGTAGTCTCACGACCGTAGCAGGGCCATGAAGTCCTGGTGCCAGGTTTTGAAAAAAAAAACTTAGGGTTTGTGGGGAGCTTTTGCACAGAACCTAGCATTGGGTCCTGTGGAAACTGATCACCCTTGGGGTATCTCTGCTGTCATTATTGATCCTGACAGCTTGTAAGAGATTTGGATATCACCTTCCTTGATATGTTATGCTTTTCAATCTGTTTGCTAGAGCTAATAATAAAGCTTAAAAGCTATTACTTACTCGTGTGCTTATTGTGTCTGGATCCAAAAGAACCAATTGCCTGGGTATTTGACCACTGTCCTGACACTTGGCAAAACAGTAGGTACCAGTGGAATAAATGAGTGATTCAGATTATGGATGAGGCACCCAGATTTAACCACTGTGTGGAACCATCCCCAGGATTTGATGACCAACTGCGCTCAACTTCAATGTGGCTTAACATGTCATACAAAAGTACTCAGCATGATGGGGTTCATACAATAACACTAAATCATAAACCAAGTAGCCAAGTTCATCTTAAACTTAAACTAAACCAAATACATTATATATAACACATGAACCCAACCATCCCCATTTCTCAATGAGCTGAAAAGTCATTAAAGATAGACAAGTCAGATAATTATCATTACACTTCATCAATTATGATCTTTTTCTGAGAGGCAGAGTTAAAAATGGGCTAAGGATTCTAGATGAGTCAAACTAAAACAGTCTCATCCCTCTTTATCTCAAAATTTATTAGTCCTTATGCACACACGGTGTTCATTTAGAAGTACATGTATTCATGTGGGTCCTCTCTTCCAGAATCTTTTACTTCCAAGACTGTTAACAATGTGCTGCAGGCAGTTCAGTAGGCAGAGAGTTGAAGGTTCCAATTGCAACACAATTGATTGTTCCTGGATTCCCTCTGCAACAGAATCCATCTGGAGACAGATTCAAAGCTAGAATCTGAGCTAAGAGTCCAAGACAAACAAAATTAAATATGGAAGGCCAGGCAGAATAGAGGGAAAGTGAAACCAATTCATGTCAGATAAAGAGAAGAGCCCGAAACTAGAATCAGGCAATTAGTGAGTACATGGATTGACAACCCATTAAGAGATTATATAATAGTACTGACACTTATTGAAAACTGACAGATTGAGATACTGGATTATACAATGCAAACATTTTTGGCATTTTGGTAATACAGGCATTACCAGTACATTTTCTCAGTTTTGTCACATTGATAAAGGATCGCAAGTCCTGTTTATTTCCTCTTTCTGGCTACTCAGAGCTGTCTGAGATGATCTCAAGCATTCATCAGATTTTAAATATAAGTGGACAGGAAGGAGGCTTGTCATCACTCATTGGGAAACAATGAATTGGACCCAGCGGCTTGATAAGAGCCCCTAATATAAATAAACTAACACTTGGCTTCTCCATGCAGGATTGGTAGAGATAGGGTTATGGTTGAAATCTGTCCACATGATGATGATTGAATGTGTGGAATCTGTGAATAGGATGCTGTTTAATCCCTTTAAGGGCAGATAAAGAGCCTGATATTGTTGGCATGAAAGAGAGTTTTGTTTGTTGGTTTGTAAAAGAGGGGGAAAGAAATGAACTTTCCAGTTATTGTTTTTGTTTATGTTCAAACTTCTGGAGACTTGAATAAACTTATGCAATTTTCTTGGCAATATTTTGGAAGTGTTTTCCCATTTGCTTCGTCCTAGGGCTGAAAGAGAATGATTAACCCAATGTCACCAAACTGGTTTTATATACTGTATAATGTAAGGTTAGAATTCAGTTTCCTGATTACTAGCCTTTTATCTTAAATCATCACACCAAATCGGCTCTTACTGCATTCTATTTTTCTTGTATCCTTTGGGTTTATGTTTGTTCTTTAACTGAGTTGCCATATGTGGCTACAAAATCCAAACAACTAGATGGCAGCAACAATAACCTATTTATTTAGCATATGGCATATCATACATGGACTAGCATTATATATGAACCTTTTACCTAGATTAGTAAAACACAACATATCAATGTTAAAAAGATCTATGTTCAAACATCAATGTTTAGGCCATCTAACCTTTGAAGCACAGCACCATTTATGGTTGTTTTTTTTAAACCAGATACTGGACCTGTATATGCCCTCAGCTTATAGCCAATCACGATGTGATTTATAGTTTGACATGGGACCCTGCAGTCACACTGAGGGGAGGATACTATGCTCCATTTATACATACACAGAGTCCCGGCAGACGCAGTGTGAGGTGTGAATCCTATTCAGGATTGTCCATTGCTGATGTGGTAGCACCTTTTTTGTGGGGTCATTTCTATATCTAGCTAGGTCTGGGCGTTTAGTGACCCATTTGGCTTTCCATTGGGAATCGATATTAAAGTTGCTAGGCAGATGTTGTGCAAGTGCCAGTGGGGGCTTCCTGATGATAAATGAGGAAGGTTGGCATGCACCAGTAGGAGTGAGTTGTTCATAATTTTTCTGTATTCTCTCGCTAGTGCATCTTGCCTTCCTAAAGCTGCTGGTGCTTTAATAACATACTATTTGCTACCATCTGATGTTGATATGGATTGAGCAGCCCAGTGTAGGTAAACGTAGTCCTTCACTTATAATAACCGTTCATTTAGTGACCGTTCAAAGTTACAACTGCACTGAAAAAAGTGACTTATGACCGTTTTTCACACTTATGACCGTTGCAGCATCCTCATGGTCACATGATCAAAATTCAAATGCTTAGCAACTGGTTCATATTTATGACGGTTGCAGGGTCCCAGGGTCATGTAATCAGCTTTTGTGACCTTTTGATAAACTAAGTCAATATAGGAGCCACATTCATTTAACAACCGTGTTACTAACTTAACAACTGCAGTGGTTCTCCTAACAACCGTGGCAAGAAAAGTTGTAAAATGGGGCAGAACTCACTTAACCAATGTTTCACTTAGCAACATAAATTTTGGGCTCAATTGTGGTCGTAACTCGAGGACTACCTGTATTCTATTCTTAATTTTCACCAGCTTTTTTCTTGGTGATGCTGTTTTGTTTGTGATAATTTGTTGATTTGGTTTAAAGACTGTATGAAGTCGAGACCGAGAGGCAGAGGAATTCAGGGGAAAGGTTTCTTTGTTCCTTCTGTTTACTCTGTTGTAATTTTTTTGTTTTTTAATTTTCTACATTTTCCTTGAGCTGTTAGCCGTCTTATTATTAAACATTATTTCTAAACTATATAGCTGAAAGCTGTAATCAACAGTATAATAACCCCTGATCTGGAGCTAGAATGTTGCACCATGTTTCTGTGTGTGTGTATGTGTTTGCCTGAGCCCTAAAATGGGCAGTGTGAAATGATTGACATACTGGAGGTGTGTAACGAAGTAGACTCCAATTATTCCAACTGGAATAAAGAGCTAGAATTCAGATAGTGAAGAATTGCTAATACACAAATTTATCACCTTTCTTGTTCTTGAAATACTAACGTTGTAAAAATGATTGAACTCTAGTTAAAGCAAACACAGCATTCTAGAGAATACATGGGGAAAAGGTGGGGGGAAGCTTTTCAAACATACTAAGGGCCCTAATTAGACATTGGGCTGAACATTTTTTTAAAAAATCTTGTAGGTAGAACTGCTGGCCAATGCCCCTGGATGTTAACTTCCAAGCATTGTATTTTAATGATGATATTTCTCTCCCCCCCACCCACCTAGCTATAAACACATTTTTATAGCATTAGTATTTTAAGGACAAGAAAGGTGATTAATGGAAGGAGATAACAGAAGGACTTGATTATTACTAAGATGGCTCTACACAGGTTATTTCTGTCCTCTTGCTCCATGGTATGAAAATCTGTGCCTTCCCTGCTTTTTGCCAATGGTAATCTTTGTTTTCACACTTACACCCATTGGGGGGGGGGGATTCCATCCCAATCAAATAGCAAATTGAAGAAATTTAAATTCTCTCATTTTCTGCAGCAGTATTTCCTGTTATATTGCTGTTGAAATAGATTGGGGGGAGGGGAGAGACCAGGGGTGAAATCCAGCAGGTTCTGACAGGTTCTGGAGAACCGGTAGCGGAAATTTTGAGTAGTTCGGAGAACCGGTAGCGGAAATTTTGAGTAGTTCGGAGAACCAGCAAATACCACCTCTGGCTGGCCCCAGAGTGGGGTGGGAATGGAGATTTTGCAATATCCTTCCCCCAGGAGTGGGGAGGGCATGGAGATTTTGCAGTATCCTTCCCCTGCTACGCCCACCAAGCCACACCACACCCACCAAGCCACGCCCACAGAACCAGTAATAAAAAAATTTGGATTTCACCACTGGGAGAGACTAGCATATATAGCAATTTTCCTTGTGCCCGCAGCTTGCAGATGCGAAGAGAATGCAAGTTCAAGAATTTCTAGACAGAAAGGCTATGATGCTTTCATTCTAATGAAAGATTTTGCCTTAAATCTTTGTACTTTTAACCAGGGGTGGGTTCCAACTTACCTCACTGCCGGTTCGCTCCCTCCTGCGCCACGTGGGCGCGCCTCCAGAAAGCCAAAAACAAGATGGCGACTGCATGCACAGTGCCGGAACTTGGCTTCTGCACATGCTCAGAAGGAGAAAAAAAATTTAAAAAAAAATAAAAAAAAATAAAAAATAAAAAAAGATGGCGGCGCCCATGGACCGGCAGCGACCGAACCGGATCGGTGATGTCATCGTGCCGTCACCAGCGGGTTGCTACCAGTTCGGGAGAACCGGTCCGAACCGGGAGGAACCCACCCCTGCTTTTAACACAGAATCCAGGTGTAAGAGTCCTTTTCACTGTAGAAATATGAAGTGCCTCACTGAAAGCATGTCGTTAAGAAGTTCCCAAATGAAGTATCCAAGCCCAGTCATTCCTAAAGATAACTTCTTTGAACTGAGCATCATTTTTTGGTGATTGACAGGAATATCCAGGTAGCTTTCTTAGCAACAGTACAGCAGGATTTTATTTTATTTTATTTGTATCTCACCTTTATTATTTTTACAAATAACTCAACATATCCAACACACCACCTTCTCCTATTTTTCCCACAACAAGAACACGGTGAGATGGGTTGGACTGAGAGAGAGAGAAAAAGAGACTGGCCCAAGGTCACCCAGCAGGCTTTCATGGCTAAGGCAGGACTAGAACTCATGGCCTCTCACTTTCTAGCCTGGTGCCTTAATTTCTACACCAAACTGGCTCTCTGGATTTCTAGTTTTGCCATTGCCTTCTTCTAGATTCTCCACCCACCTCCATTTTCCTCTCTAGCCTACAACTGAAAGATTTCCTGGCCGTCTTCTTTCCACGGATTAACCAGATCTGATCCTGCTTGTTTTCTGAAGTTCAGCCAACATTGGTTAAGTACTGCCATCTAGTAGGCCAGTCTACTTTACACGCGTGAAATGGTTAGGTTTGTGTTTGCCTTTTCTCTTGAGAAAATGCATCAAAGAAGGTATCAGAAATGTTAATTCAGTACCTATGCCTATCAATGACAACCCATCCATCCTCTGTCTCATCTTGCCAGGCCTTTATTCCAAACATGCAAGCAGCAACAGGATGAGAAAGGAGGAGCCCCCCTTTTATAAACTGAGGGCCAAATATTGTATTTGTATCTACCTGATATATACATATGATTACATCTATATCCTATAACACTGATGGGGAACCTTTTCGGCACCGAAAAGCACCAGAGCGCGCCGGAGCACCAGAAACCCAAAGACCAACTGGCCGGTGCGCATGCGCGCGCCGGCCACCTGGTCTTCGTGTTTCCGGCACACGCACGCCGCTGGCCAGCTGATCTTCACGCATGCTGGAGTGCCAGAAACCTGAAGACCAGCTGGGCCGGTGCGCATGCACACATCGGCCAGCTGGTCTTTGAGCTTCCGGCGCGTGCATGCGTGCCGGCCAGCTGGTCTTTGGGTTTCTAGTGCTCTGGCACCATCGGAAACCAGAAGAGCAGCTGGTGACAGCACATGTGCCCACAGAAAGGGCTCTGCATGCCACCTCTGGCACGCCTGCCATAGGTTCGCCATCACGGTCCTATAAGCTGCCCAGAGTCACCTTATAGGGGAGATAGGAGGCGCAAAAATTCAATAAAGAAAAAATAAAAACATAGGCTAGTTGTTGTCAATGATAATTGTTTAGCTTTAAACTATATTGGCTTTACACAATGTATTCAGGTAGACTTTGATAGTGCAGGCTGAGGAAGCCTTGGACAGTATTAAATCTGTGAATTGTGGCTATAACAATAACAGAATAACAAGAGTTGGAAGGGAACTTGAGGGTTTTCTAGCCTAATCCCTCTGCTCTAGTAGGAGACCCTATACCATGCCAGAAGCAAACGGGCAAAAATAAGACTTAAGCTAAAGAAAGTCAATTCATTCATAATCAAGGATGAAGTAATAGGTCGTTTTTTGCAAATGAAGATGTTATAAAAAGAAAGAAAAACATATAAAATAAAAGGTTGTCCTTACGTTTGCCCTGTTTAGCTACTGTTCCAACATATGATACTGAAAAGGGGGGGCAATTTTTCTGGGGAGGGAAAAATTGTCCCCCTCAGAACGGGCTCGCATTTTGGGTGTCCTCCTAGACTCACAGTTAAAATTAGAGCAACACTTGGCAGCTGTAGCTAGGGGGACCTTTGCACAGGTTCGCCTGGTGCACCAATTGCGACCCTACTTGGATCAAGAGGCTCTCCTCACAGTCACTCATGCCCTTGTCACCTCACGGTTAGATTATTGCAATGCGCTCTACATGGGGCTACCCTTGAAGAGTGTTCAGAGACTACAGTTGGTCCAGAATGCGGCTGCGCGAGCCTTCCTTCCTTCCTTCCTTCCTTCCTTCCTTCCTTCCACTGGCTGCCTATTGGTCTCCGGGCACAATTCAAGGTGTTGGTTATTACCTTTAAAGCCCTAGTTTTTAGTTTTTAGAGTTTTTAGTTGTTTTTTAAATGTTTTTAATATGTTTCTTTTTAATAGTTTTTATATTTTAATAATGTTTTTTTTATATTGTTGTAAGCTGCCCAGAGTCCCCCGGGAGTTGGGCGGCATAGAAATATAAATAAACTAAACTAAACTAATAAACTAAAGTAACTTTACGACAAGTTGCAGTGTCCCCACAGTCACGTGATTGAGATTTGGGTGCTTCACAACCAATTTATGGCTGTCACAGTGTCCCACTTCACAGATTCCCACAATGTCCCACTTCACAGATTCCCACAATGTCCCACTTCACAGATTCCCACAATGGAAAAGCCAGTAGTAAAATCACAACTCATGGTTATGTGATGTCTCACTTAACATCCACAGGTGATTTGCTTTACATCTGCATTGGAAATGAGGTTGTAAGCCCATTGCAGTTATGTTTCACTTAACAATCGTGTCACATAGCAACAAAGTTGCTCGTCCCAATTATGGTACTTAAAAGCAAGGATTACCTCTATCTGCTATAATCTTCCTTAACTCACTGTAAAAATAGCAAAGGTTTTAAAGTTCTAGTCTAACTTCTAATAGGGGAAAACATTTTCAGAGTTTTTATACTGTAGGTCTGTTTGAACGTGGCTCATAATTCTTTTCTGGGAATGTTGTGGGCAATACCAGTTTATGAATTGCATTCATCTACATCTGGATGTATTTACCTCCTATTAAGCGATAGCCTATAAATCAAAGGGATCTCTTAATCTTAGTGGAATACTATGAATATTTTCAAAGACGAAAACTATTTGGCACTGCAATTGTGAAGTTAGACTACAGCCTTGAAGAGGAATTACCTTCAAGAATTCAGTCCAAAAAATGAGCAGTCGTTGGATAAAGACATTTTTGGTCTTCCCATTTATAGTGTGTCTTTCCCCAAGCAAAAAAAAAAAAAAAAAAGATTACAGAAAAGAAATTAATATCCAAGTTCTGCTAGCTATGGAAAACAGGAAAAAGCCACCTTTTTTCATTTTAAGCATTTCTTCCAGTTTTTAACTTCATTGGAGTTGTGTATTGCATATAACATATGAAAGAGTGCTGGGTTGGTACAGCTGCGTATTGCATATAACGTGCAAAAGTGTGCTTCTTAGAATAGACCTGATATGCTGTTCAGGAAAGTTAAATAAATGTACTGCGCTAGTCTTATCTTTCAAATCTCAACTGTGTGTGCATTGCTAGAGAATGGTTGATGATGCCTCACCCTGAACTGGTGGATGATCTCATGTAGGGACTGCAAATATGATCTCTCCACCCATCCCCATCAATACCGATGGATGTGCATCCAAAATACCTGCAGGTAACAACTGTGTATCATATGCATTCAAAATGTGTTCATAGGCACAATATGAAGATCTGTGATTTGGCACGTTTTTTCTTTAAATCGTCCTGTCAGCCAGAAACAGAATGAATGGATTTCTGATCATATAACATATGGAACTGTCCTAGTCTGGTTATAACCTATGGTACTTTGTTTATTGCTACAGCAACTTGAAATTTATGCTAATAAATCAATGGCTTGTTCATTTCTGGGTTTGGTTTCTCAAACCTCAGACCTAACATAGAGGAACTCATAGCTGTGTTTCTTACTATTGAGTGAGTACAGTCTGCATAAAAGGTTGCTAGAAAGGGGGGGGGGAATGGCTTTTTGTGTAAATTACTTGAAGCAGAGTTTGGTTGAGTTTTTAAAAGAGCTCTGTTAAAATGTAGAATGTCTGGGCCATTCGAAAATGTACCGGTAGATGTAGTTGTTTGGGACAACCTAAGGTGGTAACAGAAGTTAAATTCATAAGTGGTGCAGAGAGATTAAGTCTAAATTGGAGATATCAGCACAGATTTGGAAGTTGTACAGATTCTGATGTATCTACAGTGTAACATTGGAAGGAAATATTGCTGAGCCATCAGGAATCCTAGTTCAACTTCAGCAAAGTTTCCAAATTGCTTTGGTTGTTTTTTTTCTCTTGAGGTGGTCCAAGCAAGCAGTTTTCCAAGAGTGGAATATGGAAACAGGGAGCGGGTGTCCCACTACATCACTGTGGGTGGGAGGCTGATAATTAAAAAAAAAATGTTCAGAAGGTCTAACCACCAGCACTCTTTCATGGGCATCAAAATATATGCACGTAAGCATAATATGTTATTTCAAAGTATACTTTTTTGGCATCTGCTCTGCCTCTAACAGTTTGAATGATTTCAGCAAATCTATGGAAATTACTAGAAGCATCAAAGTAGCACATTTTGTTTCTATGGAAAGGGATTTGGTTCTCAGATTTACAGGGAAGCCAGTTTCTTCACACAAACACAACACACACACAAGCATCAAAAATGAATTCTGTCCTTAAAAAGATTCTAAAAGTGGTTAGACATTTGTGTCAATCTCCATTGTACATTCTAGACAATAGATGCCGCTGAGAAAAGCAGGTACTTCTTCATTTTGTTTCAGTCACTCTTTAACTTAAATACAAATGTGTGTTGAACAATCAAACCACTACAACACATTTAAGTTGCCCTTAAGAACGGCTTAAAATAATTAAAGAAGGGATCAATTCTTTAATGTTCACTTGGGTTTCAGACAGGGGTATCCTGTAACTTTGAGACAGCATGGGATTGAGAGCGAGAGGCACAGTGTTATTAGTGGTTCTCCTCCTTCCTTTAAGGCCGATTCCAGTCAGCATTGCTTGGTGGAGAGAGATCAAACGTGAGGCCCGTTTTGCCAACTTCTCTCCCAACTTTTTTTTTTAACATCTGTATGAAGTTGTTGGGACAGATCATCTATCAACATGGGGTGAGGTATAATAAGTATGCTAATGATGCCCAATTATACATCTCTGCACTGGGCCAACCAAGTGATATTTTCAAGGTTCTATCCTAGCATCTGGAAGCTGTGAAGCTTCAGCTCAACCCTGGTAAGATCAAGTGGCGGTGGGTTTTGAAGGCCCTCAGATCCATGATTTTCCAGCTTTATCTATGAATGGCTTAGCACTCCCCCAGCTAGAGTTGGTGAGCAACTTGAAAGTCCTTGTGGACTCAGAGGTCCTGCTCAAAGATCAAGCAGCCATAACTAGGAAGAACTTTCATAGAGAAAATAAAAATATAAGAAAAATAATAAGAAAAAAAAAGCATTTTTCATAGAGAAAAGTAAAGTCCTACACTTAGGTAAGAAAAAGCAAAAGTATACATATAAACTGGGTGAAACCAGGCTTAATAGCAGTGACTGTGAGAGGGATCTTGGAGTCTTAGTGGACAACCAGCTAAATATGAGCCAGCAGTGTACAGCGACAGCCAAAAAAGTCAATGCATTAACAGAGGGATACAAGCAGAGGTGGGTTCCTCCCGGTTTGCACCGGTTCTATAGAACCGGTAGCAGACCTCTGGTGATGTAACAGATCTGGTTCTGTCGGTGCTGGTCCGTGGACGCCGCCATCTTTTTTTTTGGATTTATTTTTTTTTTGGAATTTTTTTTTGGGGGGGGGAATTTTTTACTATTTTTTTTTCTTCTGCGCATGTGCAGAAGCTGAGTCCCCGGCACTGCGCATGCACCGCCATCTTATTTTTGGCTTTTGGGGGGGGTTTGCAAATTTTTGCCACTGCGCATGCGCCCGCCCGTGCGTGCCCACGCGGCGCACCCACGTGGTGTGCAATGCGCGTGCAGCCACGCGGCGCGGGAGGAAGCGAACCGGCAGCGAGGTAAGTTAGAACCCACCCCTGGATACAATCAAGATCAAGTGAGGTACTAATACCACTCTATAAAGCCTTAGTTAGACCACACCTAGAGTACTGCATCCAGTTTTGGTCACCACACTATAAAAAAGATGTTGAGACTCTAGAAAAAGTGCAGAGGAGAGCAACCAGGATGATTAGGGGACTGGAGACTAAAACATATGAAGAACAGTTACAGGAACTGGGNTATTTTCCAAAGCACCTGAAGGCCAGACAAGGAATAATGGATGGAAACTGATCAAGGAGAGATTCAACCTAGAAATAAGGAGGAACTTTCTGACAGTGAGAACAATCAACCAATGGAACAGCTTGCCTTCGGTAGTTGTGGGAGCTTCATCACTTGAGACTTTCAAGAAGAGATTGGACTGCCATTTGTCAGAAATGGTGTAGGGTCTCCTGCTTGAGTGGGGGGGGGTTGGACTAGATGACCTACAAGGTCCCTTCCAACTCTGTTAATCTGTTAAACTTGTGTGCCAGTTGCACCCATTGATCAATCAAGAAGCCCTATTCCTGCTTTAGTTACCTCCTGGATGGATTAATATAACATGGACTACATGGAGCTGCCCTTGAACAACATTTGAACATTGCAACTGATCCTGAACGCAACAATGCAGGGAATCTTGGACAATTCATGATATACCTATATGATACATATGCTCTGTGAATTGAAATGTCTTCCAGTGGGCTTCTGAGTGCAAGTGCTTCTGGTCATCTATGAAGTTCTATGTGGCTTGGGGCCAAGTTACTTGAAGGCCCATTTGTCTCCAGGCATTTCTGCTCATCTCACCCAAACTGGCAAGGTTTACTACTTTCATTAGTAAGTGTTATGTCATGGAGATCATGATGGCTCTGGTTTTCCTGGCCTGTTGCAAGGCATTGAAAACCTGAATGTTTTCTCAATCACTTGGACCAGGATGTTGATAATGAGGATGATGAATGTAGGTTGTTTGTTTGTTTTTTGTACTATGTTTCATATTTTTAATCTTTGGTGCACTGCCCAGAGTCACTATTATGAGATGGGCAATTATATAAATTGCTTAAATAAGTAAATCAACAAACAAATAAAATGTAAAGTCCCATAACTCCCCAAATGTGGCTCCTTTAAGTTTGATTAAAACCAGTAAAAATAATATTCATCAGGAATAAATAAAAACAGGTAGGGTTTTTGCATTTTTGACCTGTTTAAAGTTTTATGTTTTAATATCCTCTACTATTTATGGCCCCAATTCAAGAAGATATTTAACTTTTAGAGGAGACCAACAACTACTGCAAAATGCTGATGTAACTTTTTAAAGTAGCTTTATTTTTTATTTCACAATACTATATGCAATAACATTTTAAAAGAGTCAAGAATATCTACAAAAATAATTGTATAATCGTACAGTAAACACGTAAACATTCACATACCTTATTTTATGCTAGTTAAGGAGATAAAGTTCTTGTTTTTCCCCCACTTTTGAGGAAAGATTCATAGAATCGAAAAATTTAAGGTCAGGATGGGATCTTGGAGGATGCCTAGAACCCCTGCCAAGTACAGGAATTCAATATTACAGCATCCTCAACAGATGGTCATCCAGATGGCTGAACACATCCTGCAAAGGTGAATCCACCCCCTCCCAAGTCAGTCTGTTCTACTGTTGAACAGTTCTTACATTTAGCAAATATTACTTGATGTCCAACCAAAACTTGCTTTTTTGTCATTTAAGCCAATTGTTTCTTGTTGCATGTTCTGGAACAACTTCAAATAATCCTGCTCCATGTTCTACATGAGAGTCTTTCAGAAGCTTGAAGACAGCTTATCATATCTTCCCAGCCTTTTCTTCTCTAGAGGACACTCAATGTCTCCAACTGTTTTCTCACAATTATTTCCTTTCAGTTCCCTCACTATTTTGGTTGTACATCTCTTCCTAAACTACAAAGCTCAGAATTAGGTGCAATATTGTTGGTATGGGCTGTCCAGTGCAAAATAGAGAAAATCAGGCATTTCTAAAAGGAAATTACAGGTAGTCCTCGACTTACAACAGTTCATTTAGTGACTGTTCTAAGTTACAACAGCACTGAAAAAAAGTGACTTTTTTCACAGTTACGACCTTTCCAGCATCCCCTCGATCATGTGATCAAAGTTCAGATGCTTGGCAAGTGGTTCATATTTATGACGGTTGCAGTGCCTGGGGTCATGTGATTCCCTTTTGTGACCTTCTGACAAGCAGAAGGGAAGCCAGATTCCCTTAACAACCAGTTTGCTAACTTATCAACTGCAGTGATTCACTTAACAATTGTGGCAAGAAAGGTCGTAAAACGGGGCAAAATTCATTTAACAAATGTCTCACTTAACAATGGAAATTTTGGGCTCAACTGTGGTCGTAAGTCGAGAACTACCTGTACTTTAGAAATTCCTCCAAAGGGAATGGTGTGGATGTATTTAGAAATGGGGAGACTGAGAGTATGGAGAGTATGGAGAGTCTTCTCCCCCATACAGTCATGTTTTCAGTGCTTAGCAGCCACCAAACCAAAACCATTCCTTCACTTGTTGAGGCATAAAATATTGATTCAATCCCACATGTAAAATTGCTAATGTGCCTTATTTATCCAAAAGCAGTTTTTCGGTTTTAATGGCAAGGCTGATGAGAAATGTAACATACCACATCCAGAGGGAAGCCAGTTGGGAAAGGCTGATTCAAAATGTTACATCTCCAAGTAGGAAGAAAGCAGCCAGATGTTTTTGATGCTGGGATCAGCCTGCTCATTCTATCCAGAGGAACGTTTTAAAAGATATATTTGTTGGTATTATTCTTCTGCCATCCAACGCAGCCCTACTCAAAGTGCCTATCTTCATGGTCGATTGACTCTTTTTATTAGCACAGTACTTTTTACCCATTTTTAACATAAAGATTGCTGAGTTATTTCTCTGTGTTCTACCTATTAAAAGACCAATGTATCTCATTAAGAAAGGAACGAGTTCTCATTTTAACAGCTGGATTAAAATGGTTGATCACCATGCTCTATTTTTTTATTTTATTTATTTTATTTTTTGTTCTCAGCATGTTTTGGGTGAATCCTGTGGGGATGGCCAATTGGCCATAGATTGCCCTCATGTTTTAGAAAATTCCCTACATATGTATATAAGAGAATACACAAGATGTTTCTTTTGGAAAAAGGATTTAGATAAAAATTATTTCAACAGAAGTTACCTCAACAGTTACCATGTTAAGGCACAAATTCCACCTCCAGAGGAAAACACTGAGAATTTCTGGGTAAACAGCAGTGGATGAAGCAAACTATGAACTAGTTTGCTTCAAGCTAGTTGGTGTAGAGAAGTAGCTGCTGCTTCTATTGCTTCTTCCTTCTGAATTTTCACCTCCTAAAGTATCTTCTTGTTAGAAAAGAAAAAGAAAGAAGAGAAAAAGAAACTCATGGATGCTTTGTACGCTGCTTTCAAAAGGCAATGCAGGACAGCTCTTGCAAAACTAGGAAAAACAATGAACCATATGAAGAGCATGAAAAGAGGAAATTTCAAAGAATCATGCCTTGCTATCTGTATGTCAAAGAAGTCCTAGCTTGGTATTATAATTATATGAGCCGTGGTGGTGCAGTGGTTAGAGTGCATGACTGCAGGCTACTTCTGCTGACTGCTGGCTGCCTGCAATTTGGCAGTTCAAATCTCACCAGACTCAAGATTGACTCAGCCTTCCATCCTTCCGAGGTGGGTAAAATGAGGACCCAGATTGTTGGGGGCAATATGCTGACTCTGTAAACCGCTTAGAGAGAGCTGTAAAGCACTGTAAAGTGGTATATAAGCAGGGGTGAGTTCCGGATTTTCCTACTGCCGGTTCGCTCAGGGACGCGACACGCGGGCGGGTCGCAGGTGCACACACACGCGCATGCGCAGTACAAAAAAAAAAGCTTCTGCGCATGCACAGAAGCAAAAAACAAGATGGCGGCACCTACAGCGCCGCTGAGAGAACCGGCTCAGGGGCATGGCAGGCCTGGATCGCTGCCAGTTCCAGCTACCCAGGCTGCCACGTTACTAACGGTTCTCTAGAACCGGTCCGAACTGGTAGGAACCCATCTCTGTATATAAGTCTAAGTTCTATTGCTATTACAGAAAACCTTTTTTATTTGAAGATTGTCAGAGCATACAACTGCCCTTCAGATTTGGATCACTTTTTTTACACAAACTTACCGATGCCTTTCCACAGTTTGCAATTTGCCCTGTTCCAAAGTGCAAGCACAATGTTGTTTCTTATAGAGTAGTCTGAATTCATATTTTATTATTGCTCATTTTTCTTTTCAGCAGAGCTTCCAGTTCAGGGCTGAAATACAGATGACCATTACATGGCAGGAAAGAGTGGAAAGGTTGCCCAAGTTCTGCGGCCGAGTTCTAGTTGCTTTATTTTAACTTCAGTATTTCATCTCCTGATAACAGAATAACAAAATTGGAAAGGACCTTAGAGGTCTTCTAGCCCAACCCCCTGTTGAAGCAGCAAACCCTATACCCATGATGGCGAACCTATGGCATGCGTGTCAGAGATGGCATGCAGAGCCCTCTCTGTGGGCACATGCCCCATTGCCAGCTCTTCTGGTTTCCGGCACGCGCATGCACGCTGGCCAGCTGGTCTTCGCGCACGCCGGAGTACCGGAAACCCAAAGACCAGGTGGCCGATGCACGCATGCGCACCAGCCAGCTGGTCTTCGGGTTTCCGGCACTTCGCACACACACACACACACATTCCGGTTTGGGCACTTGGTGCTGAAAAGTTTCGCCATCACTGCCTTATACCATTTCAGACAAAAGGTCCAATCTCGTCTTCTTTTTTTAATATTTTTTTTTATTTTTTATTTTATTTTTTTACAAACATATCAATGCATGAACAGTGTGGCACCTGGGTATCATACATTCTAATACAAATAAAACTAATAACATTAGTAATAGTTATTACTTTCAACCAACTTATATATTTCTAATAGTAATACATATTTATATAAAGTTGCAATCTATCATTATTCAATTATTCCATGTTTTCTCTTATTATTGCTCTTATTTTATTATATAAAAGTGTATACAGTAATATTCCCCCTTTCTCTTATTTCTATCCCTTATTCTAACTTTTGATAATGTCATCCTTTGTTAAAAAACATTTTCTTTCTATCCTACCTAATTTCTAATCATGTCACCTACCTAAAAAAAAAAAAAGGAAAGGAAAGATAGAGGAAAGGAAAAGCAAATCAAAAACAACACCAAAAACAAAAAATCATCTATCCATCATCTTTTGTCTGCTTCGATAGTTTAATTGCTATGCTTTTTTTTTGTGTCTCCCATATTCCTCTCTAAGATCTTTGTTTCTTTCTACATCTGCTTCTTGGCTGTTCAATCTGGGTATTTTTCCCACCTCTACCCTCCTCCGCTGCCTAGTTTCCAGAATTTCTGCCCATGCCCCTATCTCCCTTTCAAAGGTATCTTCCTGTATCTCCAATTCTCTTTTCAACTCTCTTAATATATTTTCCCCCTGGTTTAATTCATCAGTCACTGTTATTTTCTTTATTGTCTCTTCCTTATCTTCTTTTTTTATTCTCTGGTTCTTCGTCTGTCTTTTCCTCCATTTCTACTGTTAGCTCCTCCCTTTCCTGGGCATCTTGATCTTTGCTCATCATCCCTTGTATAGCATTTTCCATTTTTCCCGTAATCTCTTTAAATCCTTTCTTCATAATGTCCTTTGTGTTTTGGAAAAGTAACGCCATCTCCTTCAATGTTTCATTTGTTTCTTCCTTATAAAGCATCTTATTTATTTTTTTAAATCCACTTTTGTTCCACAGTCCAAGAGCTATTTATTCAGTCCTTAGGTAGCCCTTCAAGGGGTGCATTAATCACAGTTTGTTATATCCCAAAGGTAAACAGTCAGTTCCATTTGAATAGTCCCAGAGGTTATCAGAAGACGTTCAGGAGTCTCTTTAATTAAGTAGCTTGCTTATTTTCATATTTAAATCTCCAGTACTCCTGGGGTAGTTGGGAATAATCCAGTAAATATTTTCACAGTCTTTCTCATAAGTATTTCCAGACTTGTAGTTTTTCTTTTTGTCAGCAGGTGGCACTCTCAACTTAAATTTCAGTATTACCACTGGGCAATTGTCATTTTAGTTATAAATCAATTATAAAAGCAGAATAAGTTTTATAGGTAAATAATTCCAACATTTTAAAATGCCTTCCCAGTACCGCATCTTCGCATTTTAAGAGTCCAATTTTCTATACATTTCAAAATTTATTATTTTTCTCTCTTGTGTCTTCCCCTGCCAGTCTGGTGTTTCTCAGAATGCTTAGACGCCGCTTTAACAAATAATTCTGAGCAAATAGTTCTAAAATATTCCTTGGCATAAGTTTAAAGCAAAAAGAAATCCTCTCTCCCAGTTCCAGTCACTATTCACCTACTTTGCTCCAGCACCAGTTGTTGTTCTTCAGTTAACCCAGCTTTGTGGCAGCCATCTTTAGGCTATCTCTTCTCCTTGCCGTGGCTGAGAGGGAAAAAGAACTCTGGGTCAGACAGGAGAGCTGCGACTCTCCTCGACCTCACAGGGCGCCCCTCTTTGCTTCACCGTCCCAACAAGGTGGCTTTGGCTCCTCTCGGAGCCCACCAACTGGGGGAAGTCAGCACAGGGAATGCAGAGACCAGTTCCTTGTGTCTGATATCGCCGCGACGTCAACCGGAACTCTCCAAACTCTTCTTTAAAACCTTCAGTGTTGGAGCATCCGCAACTTCTAGAGGCAAGTTGTTCCACTGATTAATTGCACTAATTGTCAGGAAATTTCTCCTTAGTTCTAGATTGCTTCTCTCCTTGATTAGTTTCCATCCATTGCTTCTTGTCCTGCCTTCATGTGCTTTGGAGAATAGCTTGACTCTCTCTTCTTTGTGGCAGCCCCCAGATATTGGAACACTGCTATCATGTCACCCCTAGTCCTTCTTTTCATTAAACTAGACATACCCAGTTCCAGCAACCATTCTTTATATGTTTTAGCCTCCAGTCCCCTAATCATGTTTGTTACTGTTCTCTGCATTCTTTCTAGAGTCTCAACTCTTTTTTATATCACGGCAACCAAAACTAGATGCAATATTCCAAGTGTGATCTTACTAAGGCATTATAAAGTGGCATTCACACTTCACATGATCTTGATTCTATCCCTCTGTTAATGTTAACAACCAGGAACCTGATAATAACATCTGACTGGCTTTTGCTATAGCCAAGCAAATTTGACTTGATTACCATGACAAACTTAGTGTTGTCACCAATTTAGAGTGTACCTTCAGGAGAGTAAAAATATAATGGTGAATTGGGCTGGAAGGCTGGTGAACAATTGTTTCAACTCTGAGATCTGGAGTGGTACTAGAACCACTAAAGTACGTACGTGCGTACGCACACACACACACACACACACACACACACACATTTTTGCTGTATATTTACCGAACAAAATAAATAGGAATTGAAAAAGGCTCTTTTTCTCATCTTAACAAGCCTCTAATATTTCATGTATTGTTCAGAAAGATGCCCTTTTTGGAAAGTTAATACAAGGCCCTTGATTTGATTCCATACTACTGTAGGTTTATTTTTCAATTTTAATTCTGCTGAATGTTACATGCCATTTATTAATTGTATTATCCCTGTCACTCATTTCTTCTACACACCCTGTTGGCTGTTAACTATATTCTGCTGCATTGTGGTATAAATTTGACAAATTGCCAAATTCCTACTATGGGTCCAGCTTGAGGAACTTGGGGTCTCAGCTGCTGACTTTTGTCCATTACTCCTTTTCTTGTTTTCTGTAGGTGTTCCCATTCTGTGTGGACCAGTAGCTGGAGCGGTGGGCATACCCTCAAGCATTGCCAGCCCTTCTTCTTCTAGACAGACTCCTACACCCTTGAAAGCTCCATGGCAGTCAGATATATGACAGGAGTAGCTGCTAACATGTGAGACACTATACCTGATAACCCAATGCTTAGGTACAGGTATTCAACAGCAGGTTGAATAACAATATAGCAATAGCACTCAGACTTCTATAACTCTTCACAGTGCTTTACAGCCCTCTCTAAGCGGTTTACAGAGTCAGCATATTGCCCCCAACAATCTGGGTCCTCATTTTACCCACCTCGGAAGGATGGAAGGCTGAGTCAACCTTGAGCCTGGTGAGATTCGAACTGCCAAATTGCAGGCAGCCGGCAGTCAGCAGAAGTAGCCTGCAGTACTGTATTCTAACCACCGTGCTACCATGGCTCTTATGTCTCTTTTCTATGTTTTTTTTTCTGGGTCAGATGCACTCTATTCCTGAATGCTTTGAAATAAAATCTATTTTTCATTGGGAATAGGAAGTATCTTTTCACTCTAGATTAATCTGCTTTTTCACTAGACTGAAGTAATTTGCACTGATCTATAATGGTTAATTGCTACTACACTGGGATTTTATGAATTATATGTTTCTCTTTCTGTCCTGGATCAAGCACGTATACCGTGTTTCCCCGAAAATAAGACAGGGGCTTATATTTTTTTGACCCCCGAAATATGGCCTCGGCCTTATTATCGGGGAGGGCTTATTATTTTGGGGGTGCAGTAGGCGGCGAGCGTGGGTCTGCATGTCCCATCGCCGCTGCCTCGCCTCCCCTCCCTGCCGCCACCGCCTCGTGGAGCAGGACTCAGCAAGGCTTGTTGTGCCGTTGCATGCACAAATTGCAGGACTGCCGCAAACTTCATCATACTGGCACAGCTGGGGTCCTTCTGCCGTTGGTGCATGCAAGGGCACAACAGGCCTTGCAGACTCCTGCTCCACGAGGCAGCGGCGGTGGCGTGACGAGTCTCACAGAGACTCATTTCTGGCAGGTGGAACATGTTGGGCCGCGAGACGCGCGTCCTACCTGGGACTTGTAGCTCCGTCACATCGCGAGAAGTTTTCTTTTACAATGAGCTCCTCTGGCCACAATGCCGAGGAACGTGATGGAGCTACAAGTGTCAGGG
>QLTV01002492.1:1201635-1233071 GCA_003457575.1 Thermophis baileyi
AGGGCACGCAAACCCCACGAGACTGCTCGGCTCCTCTGGGCTCTGCCTCTGGCAGCGTTTTCAAACGCGCTCCTGCCTCCGAGGAAGAGAAGGGGAGCCTCAATGCCTGCCTCGCCGCCCCATCGCAGGCAGGAGCGCTTCAAAACGCTGGCAGAGGCATAGCCCAGAGGAGCCAAGGCAGTCCCGTGGGGTGTGTATGCACCCGCCTCTCGCTTGCTCTCGCCCTCCCGGCCAAAAAAGTGCCCGCCGCAAAAAGAGCGCCCCCCGGCATGCCCCCCCCTTTCCCCCGGAAAGTAATGGGGGGGCTTATTTTCGGGGGGGGGGCATTTCAATGCATGTCCCGAAAAGCCCTGTTGGGCTTATTATCGGGACATGTCTTATTTTCGGGGAAACACGGTAGGATTTTATAGCTTTTACTAGAAAAGCAATACATTGCCTTACTCCAGTAGGCTTTATCTAGCATACGGAGTTGCTTTGCTCAACATTAAAACTTTTCAATTCAATTGATTTTTGCAATTATCTTTGTTTTGGGCTAGGACTGGATGATCTGCAACTCTGAATCTTGCCCAGTTATCTAAAAAAACCTCTCACTAGCCCTTGTTTCCAAAATTAATGAGAATATTTTAAATATTCTTTGGAAAAGAATCCTTATTCATTAAGTGTAGTAGTCATCCCAATGAAAATTCAAGATGATAAATTCGTAGATATCCACGAGGAAGATGAAGAAACAAGGGTGATACGTACAGTGGTGTCAGAATTGCAATTATACAAGTTGTGGGGTTTGCATTATTGTGTCATGTAAATTTCCTCTCCTTGCCTCCACTTTGTGGAGGACTCCAGCCTACAATTAGTATGTTTCTTTATGGACTTGAAAATAGAATGCCAAAACCATGCTAAGATTGATACAAAAAATTGTTAAAATAAAGACGTTACCATCAAAGCCCCTCTTACTTCAGCACGGAAGTATGAGAATAAGTTTTATTAATCAATTAAAAACACTGAGTAGCTCATAATGAGAAATTATTAATTAAGTAGTCAATGAAACAATAAATGTCAACACTGGTTTTCTTTAAAAAATTGGAAACCATATTACTTCCAGAATTTTTAAAATATGTCTCCAAAGATGATGTAGCAATTTATTTTATATGTGACAGTTTTCTGGAATCTGTGGAGTGTTCTTTGGCCTCTTACTAACTTGCAGCCAAACATACTATTTTTTTTTTTTTTAGAACAGTGCCTGAATTATGCATGCTGAGTTTTCTTGTGAATATTTGCCCATGTTTCACATCAGGAAAATCACATGCATTTTGAACATCAACATAGGTGTCAATGTGCTGTAATTTCATCATACAACTCCTGCATTTTATGGAATTTGCATAGTTATATAACCTGCGTCATTGGGATAATGATGTCAAGGTGACATCATCCTTGCCCACATAGACAAGCATCAGTCAAGAAAAGTATGTGTATGTTGAAAATATCCTGGTCCATTAATTGTCAAGTCCTGATCCTACAAATTCCTCCATTGAATCTTATAGGGTCAGCTTGTTGATATCTCTGGTAAATTTAAATCTGGCATGTTCTGCCTTCTCTTTCTTTAAAATAGTTTTGTTGGTTGACACAGTATTTGTTACATGCACTGATTCCCTTGCTCTCATGTAAGAAGGAACCCAGTTCATTTTTATTCTGAATTTGGGAAACTCAAGAGCCAGATCAAGTCTCCAAAGGAGAAATAGCCTTGTGTTCCTTCATCCGAAACCAGTGACCCAAAGCTCCCTTTGCTGATTGTGCATCTGTGGGAGTACATTAGGCAGGGTTCCAATCTGTGTCACATCCAAAAAAAACACAATATGTCCAAATATGTAGCTCTTTATCATTTTTGCTTTTTTATACACTTTAACTTAAGACCGTATATAGTTAAGGCAACTCAGAGGTGGCTACAAACTAGTCTGGACATGTCTTTTAGCGGCTTTCTCTGGAATTGTGCTTTTCCATGACAAAGGAAGCTGGAGATGGTTGCTCAGATCCATACATTTTGTCTAAAATGGAATTACCCTCATTCTACAAGAGTTTCCACAGGACTTCTGCTGTATTCCAAGAAACAGATTGTAGCTTTCTTGCACTTGTAGCTGTTCTTCTAGGAACTGCAGCTAATGCAGGAATTGTCATCCAACATCCTCTAATGTCCTTCTGAGAAACTACTATCTGCTAAAGCCATCATCCAACGAACAGCAAACTTTACAGAGTAATTTGGAGAAGAATGAGATCAGCAAGATATGAAAAGTTGATTTCCTGTCTACTGGCTGGTGGAAAGCAAACCTTAAGCCTTTCTCTTTCAACTTGAGCACAGCTTGCAGCAGAACCTGTCCAGTCCCTAAGGTAAAGCAACTGTTCAGGAAAATGCATTAGCAGTAAAGCAATTGGGGCAGCTGCCCAGAAATTCCTAAAAAAAGATTGGCAAGCCGTGCTGAGGTAGACCTACTCAAATGCAAGTCCCAGTAGGGGTGATTCCCTAGTAAATATGTTGAAACAAGACCAGCCAATGGAGACAACACATGAGATGGAGCCACAGAATGGATTTGCAGACCCAGATGTCCAAGAAGTAAGATGTTTCTGAAGCCAAACATGGTTCATGTCAGGCCTGAACTGAAGAACTGACTCAGATATTGCTATGCATTTGTGAAAGAAGCAGCTGCAAGGCTAAGCTAACCTTCTAACTTTGCTAACAAGCACTTGGAAGCAACAAACAAATAAATAAAACTTCTTTTTTGCATTAAGCATTTATTTATTTATTTATTTATTTATTTATTTATTTATTTCATCAAGCATGTATTAGATAACAGATATAAGTATAAACATGATTATGAATACAAGAAATGGATACGAACAAAAGAGAACATTAGGACAGGGACGGTAGGCACGCTGGTGCGCTTATGCACGCCCCTTAAGGACCTCTTAGGAATGGGGTGAGGTCGACAGTAGACAGTCTAAGGTTAAAGTTTTGGGGGTTTGGGGAAGAAACCACAGAGTCAGGTAGTGCATTCCAGGCATTGACAACTCTATTACTGAAGTCGTATTTTCTGCAATCAAGTTTGGAGCGGTTTACCATAAGTTTGTATCTATTATGTGCTCGTGTATTGTTGTGGTTGAAGCTGAAGTATTCATTGACAGGTAGGACATTGTAGCAGATAATTTTATGTGCTACACTTAGGTCATATCATAGACGGCGGAGTTCTAAGTTGTCTAAGCCTAAAATTTCAAGTCTGGTGGTATAAGGTATTTTGTTGCGAGCAGAGGAGTGGATGACTCTTCTCGTGAAATATCTCTGGACTCACTTGATTGAATTAATGTCTGTTATGCAGTGCGGGTTCCAGACAGATGAGCTGTATTCAAGGATTGGTCTAGCAAAAGTTTTGTATGCCCTAATTTGCAGTTCAATATTGCCGGAGAAGAAGCTACGCAAGATTAGGTTAACAACTCTTAATGCCTTTTTGGCAATGCTGTTACAGTGAGCTCTGGCACTTAGATCATTTGAGATGAGTACTCCAAGGTCCTTGACAGAGTGAGGGTCATCTACGAGGTCGTATCCGCCCAGCTTGTATTTTGTGTTCTGATTTTTTTTTTTTTGCCAATGTGTAAAACAGAGCATTTGTTGTGCACATTTCTTAGTGCACATGTGTGTATTTGCTTGCAGTGGCTAAAATTGCACTGGATCCAAGCAGAAGTTTGGCAAAGATCTTGTTTGAGGATTCTTGTTGTTCCTTTTTGGCTGTCGATCTCTACTGCTCTGCATCTCTCTGCCTAGGCTTACAGGGAAAGGAGGCTAAAGGGGGGGGGAGGAAAAGGAAAAGTCACAATTACTGGTAATGGAAAGGAATGAAAAGAGAAAGTATCAAATTACTGTTTCCGCAGGTACAACTGTAGAGTTAACTCAAGAGATGTTCAGACATCCTTACTTGCCAAATACTTACTAGAAGAGGGAGTAGTTCATTCTGGCTAAAGAGGAGGTACTATTTCCATTGAGAGAAATGTCTGCAGCACCCTTAACTGCACACAGCTGTTGTACATAATGATTCTCCTGAAAAACAAGATTTAATTTCACTGCCACTTCCTTTTGCTGGTGGGGAAAATTTTAAAGTAAAACAACGCACGTGAATTCCGTGCACCCTCTCCAAGGACACTGAAACAGTTCTGCAACAATATAACTACAACTATATTTTATTTAGCAATTTAGGCCGTAAGAGGAGATATATCATTACAAATTTTATTTTTACTCCTGGCCAAACTAGCAAAAATATTGAACAAATAGTTCAAGCAAAGCTCCTATGAAAGTTGTTGTTTTGAAGAAAAAATAAGATGTGCGACCAATTTCTTGTTCTGGGAGAATTATTTCTTTATTTGTCTAATTGACACAGCCACCCACCTCACAAAACAAAGTCTGACTCTGGGCAGCAAATTATGAAAGAGCAATATTAAGAGGAATATAAACATATTACCCAATGCATGAACAAAGGAACAAAACTAACAAGAATGGCTTTTAAATGCTGTGGAGAAAATGCAGGGTTTAGATTTCATTCGTTTATCCCAATATCAGCTCAAATACAATGAATCTATTATCTTTCTGCCTTGAGCATCATTTTAAAGGCAACAGGCAAAATGGTGAAGCTGTGTGCGTCAGTGCTAGAGCTGCGATTCCAAAAGATCTCTTGTTGAGGCTTGTCTCTACACTGAAATCTCCAGCTTGGATCAAAAATTCAGTCCCCCCCCCCCCCCGATCAATTGGCATAGCTAGAGGAGAGACGCACACTTGTAACAAGAGATATTTTAACAGTTCAGCTTTAAATGTGTATATATCTAGCTTGACATAGCAGATCATTCATTAAACTGGATTTTTTACTTATCCATTAGGATATTACCATTAGGCTTTATATTCAATAATATTGATTTGTCCATTTTTGCAAGTAAAAAAAATTCGAAAATATCTATAGCAGTTATATCTTTAACATATGCAACTCCCTTAAATATGCACTTGTAAAAATAAAAAGTGCCCTGCTTTCCCTTAAATACCATTTTTTCTTTTGAATCTAGAAATACAGGTAGTCCTCAACTTACGACCACAATGGAGCCCAAAATTTATGTAGCTAAATGAGAAATTTGGTCAGTGAGTTTTGCCCCACTTTACGGCTTTTCTTGCCACATTTGTTAAGTGAATCACTGCAGTTGTTAAATTAGTAACACCGTTGTTAAGCGAATCTGGCTTCCTCATTGACTTTGCTTGTCAGAAGGTTGCAAAAGGGGATCGTATAACCCCAGGACACTGCAACCGTCATAAATATGAGTCAGTTGTCAAGCATTTGGATATAAATCATGTGACCATGGGGAGGCTGCAATGGTCATAAGTGTGAAAAATGGTCATAAGTCTTTTTTTCACTACCGTTGTACTGAAATGGTCACTAAATGAACTGTTGAAGGTCGAGGACTATCTGTATTCCAAAATGGATATTAGCAATTCATCCATGCTGGATTCTTTCACTGTTTTATTTGGGAAAACTCAGTGACTTTTTTAATGCTCTTATTATCCCTGTGTGTTCGCCCAGACACCGTAGTTATATAAATGTTTGCATTTATGTGCACATGACTCCTTTACAAGTGTAGAAAGTCAGCACCCACCCTCCTAGAAGAATGAAATATTTTGAGGAATATTTAAAAAAAGGCAGATTATTATATTTCCCAAAGGGAGAAATGGAGAAATATGTTTTTTTGGAGGCGGAGAGCAGCCCCCACTTTTCTTAATATCCCCAGAAAATACTGAGGCCAGCTTTTAGAAATGCAGATTTGGTAATCCATTCAAGACAGGATATTTTGAAACAAAGGCAGAATGGCAGGATTAGAAGCAGCCATCACTCAAGATCCAGCACAAGACAAAGCCATTAAGCCACAATAGGAATTACTGCATCACCCTCACAGCAGTCCAAACTTCAACCAAACTTAGCTCAGACAAACACCTAGGATTTGTTCTTTGCCTATAGAGCCAGCCATGACCCCTACATAACCCCTACATGGCCCCATGGGAATCTAACAACAGCCAATAGAATACATGTTCTTGCACAGGAACAGGAAGCTCAAGTGCAAAGCTCAAAGAAAGTATAACCCCCCCCCCTCAACTCCATTTTGGCAGCTGCACCAAAACTGTGTGCTTGGTGGTTCTGCTTCATCATTAAACCATCTTTCCAATCAGCCTCCATGTTTCCAGTGTCTTTCTCCCAGTTTGGAACTGAACCAGATGGATATGTCTTCCCACACAAGCAAATGGGAAAATTTTAAAAACAGTTTTAATTCTAACACAAACATTTTTTTTAAAAAAAAGCTATTCCCAGTAGTTTTCCCAAAAGTGACCCCAAGTGATCTCAAAGGGGAATCAATTGAAATTTTGTTTCACCAGAAGAAGTAATGGGACTTCGGAAGAGTTCTGGTCACTAGGGCAGTGGAGGGTAGGAAAAGAGACTGCCATTGTTCTCCCGCCCATTGCATTGCTCCAGTTCAGTGGCATAAATTCAAAAATGTTCTGGGTGCCTTCATTCCCTAGACACAAAGCAAACTCTTATTTCAAATTGTTCCATGGATTTCTACCTGCTTAATGCATAACTGTCTTCCATCTCTAAATCAGCGTGGTAAATGCATTGCTCGAATTAAGTTTCATAACTCCTTCAAAAGCAGACATGTTTCTCTGAAGGTAACAATAAACAAGAGGCAAAAATGGCCCTGAAAGAGACAAATGACAATCATTGACGTCAATTTTTCTTGTCCTACTAAACAAGCGTGGAATTTGCATTTATTTTTTTTAGTTTTCCATGGCAACCTTCTAATATCACTGAATAGAATGCCCCAAGATTATGCATCTTTCCGTCAGACTGTATTTTTCTGTGCTGGCTTTTAAGAAATCCTGACATTTGCACTTAGTGTCTTGATTCTTCTGCAGAAATTATGTCAAAAGAAATTATGCTGCTCCTTTTTAAAGGCCAGCAATTGGCAAACAAACTTGTAACTCCATTGCCATGCAAAATGCAAAATAACAACAAACATGTGTAATGCGGCCTTTACTAATTACAGTGGATCAGATGTTTCCTGTTGTGAAGAACAACACTGATTACTGTCTGTTTCAATCCTAAAGGAAACAGTTTATGCAAGGCTGGAAACCAGTCAAAATGATGCATCAACGTGTCCTTATTAAGTGAAAGATTTTGGCAGGGGTGTCCCCAATTCAGTACAAAACGATAAGGCATTTAAAGCACTTCCAAAGAGTAGTTTCCTAGAATCCCCACGTTTATTTCAAAGCTCTTCTCTGTAGGCAGGCCAAATGACCTCCTACTTTGTACTCAGGATTTTCCCTACTGATGTAAATCTCAGGCATTTTCAGCAGGAGTTTGAATGCTGTAGTAGTTTTCCCAATTTGTCTTCTCAATACAGTACTTGGAAAAGTGCCCCAAAGCCAAATTATATGTTATGCATATGCCTGGGATTGGATCTACTGTCTATATTTTTAACTAGACAAAAACTAAAGAAAATGTGTAACTTTTTTAAGCAAGCTAGCAAGCAAACAAATAGTCCACACTTAAACATATCTTACTTGTTCTCTCCAACAGCTGTTTGCTTTACAGGCTGTCCTCTACTTACAATTATTCGTTTAGTGTCTGCTTGAAGTTACAAACGTACTGAAAAAAGTGACTTATGACTGTTTTTCACACTTATGATCATTGCAGCATCCCCATGGTTACTTGATCAAAATTCAGATGTTTGGCAACTGGTTCATATTTATGGCAGTTGCAGTGTCCCAGGTTCGTGTATTCACCTTTTGCGACCTTCTGACAAGCAAAGTCAATAGAGAAGCCAGATTCATTTTACCACTGTGTTACTAACTTAACAATTGCAGTGATTCACTTAGCAACTGTTAAGTGGTTCATTTAACAACAAGAAAGGTCATAATGTTGGGCAAAACTCACTTAGCAACTGTCTCGCTTAGCAGCAGGGATCAATTGTGGTCGTAAGTCAAGGACTACCTGTACTTATTTCCATCACAAGCATTGTTCGGGGAGGGGGGAAAAGAATACTTTGATCAGAAATCAACTAGGCTGGAAGATATGAATATCTCCTCTCCCCATTCAGGCTTCTAAAATTTTGGCAATTTCACTCCCCATCTTTACAGTTGGGCTTTGCTTAAAAAAAGTCCATCAATCCAGTTCTATCTTTCATGTTATATATAGTGTTATGAGTATGAGGGTTCACCAATATGATCTCAACCCTGTGATGTTTCACTCACTGAAAAGCAAGAATTCTAAGCCCAGGATTTTTAAGACCTGACAAAAGGCAGTAGATGGCTACTTACATTTTACAGATGTGTTTTAAAATGGTCTAGGCACGAAGACATTGATGGACAGCCACAATAATAATAAGAGGAGATATTCCCATTAGACAAAGGGAAGAAACAAGTATACAGTAGCAGATATTTGGGCTTGAAAGGGGAGAAATATTCTCTTTCCCTGTACAGGAAACTTTATGGCACAAGTTCTCCAAGAAATCTCATGAGGCAGGAAACAATTGGAAATATTGATGCTATGTTTCTTTATCTTAGGTTATGTAGCAGAGATATCAACACACAACCACCCAAACATATGTCACTGGAGCTATGCACTTCTGTGAGCTTCCATAGAAACCAAACTCTTGGAAAGGGTTGCAAGCCTCATCAGCTTCAGAAGTTCATTACCATAATGCCAAAAATGAAACAAACATGTACTGATGTCATCACACAAGTGCCACAATTAAGTACTTGGGTCCCAATGCAGGATTCAAGTACAGTTGAATGACTGCAATTGGGACTGGCAACTTCATCATTAAGTAAAGTGGTTGCTAAGTTAAAATCATGTGACTGCAACTGTGCTTACAGTTTTACTTCAATTTTCCTTTGCTTTACAGCATCAGAGGAATATAACCCCAAACAACCAGGTGAGCTCAAACAGTGGTTTGAGAAAGTTTCCAGAACTCAACTCAAATGGAAGCCAGATAAAAGGGCAAATCTTTTAGCCCTTTCCCCTACTCCTTCACCCCTGGGAATGTTCACCCAATGCTGGGTCTTTGAAGAGAAAAGGATTACAAGAGAATAATCAGGCACACAATGGGACATAGACACTGAAAAGAATGCACTGGCATTGACTGTTTGCCTAGTGTGTTCACTGAACCGCTTTGGAGGCAAACAAAAACCTTCAGTGTAAAACTTATTGGGATTTTGTTAGTTACAGGCAACAGCATGAACTAATTGATGTCACAGAGCTTAGCAACTTAATTTGCAGTTAGTACTTTTTAGGGATTTACTGCTCTGCAGGGAGAGATAACTTGTTTAGGTAATCTCTCTGCCTATCTTAATGGGTGGACAGGAAGAGGGAGAGGGGAAGGGAGGAGAGAGAGTCCAAAGGTCATAAATGGGGACATTGGTCACAAAGTTATTTTTTCATGACCATCGTAACAGCAAACAGTCACTGTCGAAGGAGTTGCTAAATGAGGGTTATCTATATATCAATTGTACCATTTTCATCACTTACTCTTTCATATTGGTTCCAATATTCAATACCATTATTTAATAATTCAAATAAATCTGAGCAAGAGCATTGAAAGTAAAAGATTGCTGTAGGGGTGAATGCCTTGTAAATAAAGATGACTTTTTTGTTTTGCTCTTTCTTCATCTGCATTTTTAATAATATATTCAAACCAAAATGCGTGTACAGGGTTCCCGCCAATCAGGATATCTGTGAGGAGGTAAGGAAGCAGGTCCTTTGGAGGGGGGTCCTTCTAGGGGAGAGTTTGCACCCAGGGCCAGGAGTGGCCCCTTCTCTCATGATCATGGATATTCCAGAAAGCCTTTGACTGTTGTTCTGAGAGAAATGTGATGCCATGAATATTGTATCAGGTTATCTTATTATTTGCTCATTCTCTTGTTTTTCTTCTGTTTATGGTTGGATATGAACTGCTTAGAGTCCCATATGACTAAAACAATATAAAAGTCTCATGAATAAATAAATAAATGGCATCCAGCAAAAAAATTAAGAGGGGAGATTTTCTTCTGTGCCAGATAACCTTCACTTCCCATGCTTCTGGGTTAAGTTGCTGAAAATAAGCTTGTTTTTTTTTCCAAAAGAGAAAAAAGTGGGTGGGGGAAACTTCTGAGATTTTTCAGGTGAAAAGTTTTTCATCTGCTGCCAGAGGTTAAAACCATGAGGTCTTACAGTAAAACACAGACCCTTTGCACCTGCTATTTCTAAGACCTAAAGATGTAGAAGGAGTATTCATAAATTGTTAGGTGGCCAGTGTATGGTTCATGTGCCTTATTCTCTACTTCTTTTTCTTGTACTGAAATAGCACCCTTCACGCTACCTCTCACTGGTACCGTGTTTCCCCGAAAATAAGACCCTGTCTTATATTTTTTTGAACCCTGAAATAAGTGCTTGGCCTTATTGCCATGCACTCAAAAGCCCGATTGGGCTTATTATCAGGGGATGCCTTATTTTGGGGGAAACAGGGTAGCAGTACGGTGCAAAGATCTCTTCAGTCTGAGAGTCATTTGGATGTGTTGATGTCTTATTTTCTGACCTTGGCCAACCCAGAATTCCAGCTGAGTCATAGAAAGAAGCAACTTGACTGCAGATCTCAGCCTTGTGTAGTTATCAGTGTGTACCATCTGCTGGCTCCATACAGGGAACAAGGCCTTAGTTTTGTTTAGGAGGTCAACTACCATTCTTTAGTAATACAAAGAGATACCAGATTTAATTGGACAGAGGAATCAGGACAAAAGTGTTGTGTGGGACATATAGTGTTGCTAAGCCATAATGTGGTTTGCTTGTTTGTACCTTTGCACTGTGTTTGTACCTGGCTACTGTATTAGTTAGTTAGGTAAGTAGCTAACTCTCTACCATAGTTAAACATTATGTTGTCTGACTCCAAATGACTCCAGACATTTCAAATACACAAAACAATGTATAAAAACAATGTAATAAACAGCAAACTACAAAACCAAGCTAGATGAGAAGAAAAAGAAAGAAAACCATGATGGAGAACCCAGCAGATACTGCAAAGCATCCTACCCACATGAAACATCCATCACAGGGGACTTCACTAATCCTAGCCTAAGGCCTGAGAGTAGAGCCATTTGTTTCTTGTAGTTTGTAAACCAAGTTTGATGATTCAGTGTATTATATGAGCCCAGCCAATTTTGGTTTATTCAACAAATTGCCATTAAGCAAATGTGTGAAACTCACTGTTGGCTGCTTTTCAACAGTAAAGTAGTAGATAGAAAAGGCCATAACACAACATTATTTCTAAATATGGTTTAGAAAGTAAAAAATTTCCAAGATATACTTCCTAAAGAATTGGTTCCAGTCCTGCTGGATTTTTTAGGCAATTTACCTGAAGGTCCATCTTCTATCTTCTTGCTTTTCCTTCCTTCCTTCCTTCCTTCCTTCCTTCCTTCCTTCCTTCCTCCCTCCCTCCCTCCCTCCCGTGGACAGGAAGGGGCCACTGGACACTGGGAGACACATTCAGCTCTAGCTAGAATCTAAGCTTTGGCAGACTCCCAACATAATCAGCTTCTGACTTTGACTCTTGATGCTGAAGTTGTCATGCTAGAGCAGGGCTGTCAAACTCCCAGCCCACAGGCCGGATGCGTCACATGCTGGCCACACCCATGCCTGGTTTAGCGAAGGGGGGGAACCCAATACGTCACATGACGCTGCCGTGACTACGTGAGTTTGACACCCCGGTGCTAGAGACAAATGATTATATTGATGTCATTGCTGTTGTCCCTCCCAATACCTGTTCAACTGAATGTGTTACTTCAAAGCGACTATAAATCTGAGCTCCACTTTCCAACAAAGATAGCTGGTCCTATAAAGGAGATTTTTTAGCCTCCTAAAAGGAAGAAGGAGTACAGTTCCTCCTGTTCATAGAAAGTACATCCTATAACTGTTTGAGATGAATGAGTTCAGGATGTATTCATGTTCACTACAATTAAAACATTTCCCCATTTTATGATTAGGAAACAGAGTTGTTGATAAATTTCCTGATATGACCTGTGTGTCAAAGGAGATCATGGATTTATGACTCTTTCCTTCTTCCGCTCATTCTTTCTCTCTCATTGCTTCTCAGTTTCTGCTTATTTCATGATTTCTTAATCATTCTCTTTCTCAAATAATGGCCATCTGTTTCATATAGTGTACTGTACCCAGGACAGTATGTACTTTTAATTTAGCCTCCAACACATTGGTTACTACAATGAATTACTCCATTAGGGACGAACAACCCTCTTAGGGGATAGGGCTTAGTGAGCATGAGGTGTATCAAAGGTCATAGAAAGGAAAGAATTTTTAAGTATTGTCTAGTAGATCTGAGTTGGCAATAAACAGATATGTGCAAAAATGAAGTGGGCTCTCCAACAATAAATAACCAGATAATAACCAATAAATAAACAAAAAGTGTCTTGGAACTGAGGATCCAGAATCCAGTTTTATTTGTCTATATTTTCAAACTGGCTATCAGGAGACATGCTGGATTTTTATAGGACAGCTAAATTTCAAAAGCTAAAAGACTGAAAACTCAATCCAAAATATTTGGATTGATAGTTGAACTTTCGAGCTTTGTTGGCTAAAAGCGACACCTGGCCCTTGGGGAAGCTGACAGTATTTTAAAAGAACGAGGGAGGAAAAAGGAAAAAGAAGTAGATGAAGCCAGGCTAAAAACTACTTTAATGTAATTCTATTGTATTTAAAATGAAATGAAGAAATATGGTTAATATGACTTATAGTTTTCCCCTTCTGTCTCATGAAAAATGACAATTCAGTTGCAACTTATGGAAATGGCCCGCCACTGAAGGATTTGTAAAGGCAGAAGCTGTGCATGGCTGATTTAAAGGCTAGGTGCAAGTTGTTCAGTAGAGTGACATTATTGACAAATACCTATTTGCATAGTCCCACATACTGTACTAACATCGAGAGCCAGTTTGGTGTAGTGGTTAAGGGAACAGGCTAGAAATGGAGAGGCTGTTCTAGTCCTGCCTTAGGCATAAAGCCAGATGAGTGACCTTAAGCTACTCACTCTCTCTCAGCCCTAAGAAGAAGAAGACAAGGGCAAACCACTTCTAAAACCTTGCCAAGAAAACTGCAGGGACAGAAGCAAGGCGTCAACACTGACTTGAAGGCACACAGACACACACAAAAAACCAACCCACCCATACTAATATTAACCACTATTGTATATTTGTAACACTCAACAAAATATGAATTGAGCCCTGATTGGAGAAAGTACAGCATCTAAATATCACAATTGCCTAGATGAAATTATTAAATGACAGTTCACCACATTCAGATCAGAAAAGCAGCTCCCATTTTTTTGTATCTTTTATTTACATTGCTACTGCTAAGAAAAAATACTAACAGAAAATCAAGGTGCTGTTTGGATATTTATAGTGATGTGTCATTAAAGCTACAATAAAACCACACACTTCATCCTTACCTACTGCCGCCATAAACAGGAACAAAGAGTAGCAGTTCATAGAAGCATCTTTATCTGTGGAGGCAAAGAGATAAAATCTTGCCTGATGTAAACATTGAGCCCAAATTCAAAGGCAAGTTATCTTGCATTCGGAAAGTAGCCAGCAAGGACCAAATCTGTGTCCATATCGCAAGAAGAGAGAGAGGTGCCATGTAATTGTAATACATAGTTTATTTGTGTGTCCCCCCCCCCACATACAGACATCAACATGTGCAGTTCTCTCCTCAGCAAGCACAATGAGGGTCTTTCTTGATGACATAACCATATGAGGACCCAATACATAGATAACTCATTCTTGCACTGCTTGACCAATACCTGAGCAGAAAGAACTGCTAATCAATCATTGCTGATTGCTGACCAGGAACTACCTTAACCTGCTCCCTCAGAGTCACACCTGAAATTACACCTAGTCAGGTATGATGGCAAATCTCTATTTCCTTCAAAATGTTGGCAAGTCAAGATTCTTTAATCAAACCAATATTTCTCAGTGGAATAACAGCTGAGAGGCAGATAGGCAAGCACAAGACCACTCTTTCAAAGTAGGTTTGCTTATATCCTGTTAAGACTTGACAACTACTCCCTTGATACAATTTCCATACATTCATTCATCGGAAAGAACACAGCTCAAAATTTATCACAACTGCAAGGTTCCAGGTCAAGCCTGCTGGCTTGGGAATTCTGGGAGTTGAAATCCACACATCTTAAAGTTGCTGAGGTTGAAAAACATTGCACTAAGTGATATCATCTGACCACTTGCAAGATTGAAGTTGCTTGGAAAAATGAAACTACACCTCTACTTGGTGTTTAAATAAATCACGTGTATGGATTGTATTCAAACCACTAATTCAATCTTAAAATTTGGTTTAAAAAAAAATTGCACATAGGACAGAAATCTTTTATTTGTGCTTTCAGTTAATGAAAGAAAGTAAGCTGGGCTTCAAAAATTCTTATGCCTTTTGAGATGATGAAGTCTGAACTGCACATTTTGTCCAGGGGTGGGCTCTAACTTACTTCACTGCCGGTTCGCTTCCTCCCGTGCCATGTGGGCGCGCGCGCGCACAGTGCCGAAAAATAAAAAAAAATCCAAACCAAAAAAAAAAGCCAAAAACAAGATGGCGACACATGTACAGTGCTGGAAACTCAAAGGAAAAAAAATTAAAAAAATTCCCCCCCCCCCAATTTTTTTTTCCAAAAAAAAAAAATTCCAAAAAAAATATGGCGGCGCTCATGGACCAGCACCGACCGAACCGGCTCTGTGATGTCACCGTGACATCACCAGCGGGTCGCTACCAGTTCGGGCGAACCGGTCCAAACCGGGAGGAACCCACCTCTGATTTTGTCCCATTTTACATACATATTCTGGGTGGTACAATCAAGGTCAGTTTCCTCCAAAAAGCAGAGTAATTTGTCTTCCCATTCTTGTGTTATGCCTCTTCTAGTTCCTATCAGTGGATGCAGCTCAGAGGACCTCAAAACCACACCTAATCTTCGGACCTTTTTTTCCCCCTGAAGCCTGCTAGGCCAAAAACGGGGGGGGGGGGTGGAAAGGAAGGAAGGAAGGAAGGAAGGAAGGAAGGAAGGAAGGAAGGAAGGAAGGAAGGGAGAAAGAAAGAAAGAAAGAAAGAAAGAAAGAAAGAAAGAAAGAAAGAAAGAGAAAGGGAGGGAGGGAGGGAGGGAAAAAGGAGAGGAAGGACTACAAATCTGGCACTAGACGCAGCTTCAGAGGATAATCCAGGGTTGGAAGGGACCTGGAGGTCATCTAGTCCAACCCTGCTCCAGCAGGACATTGTTAAAGTGAGTGTTTATTGATCCCCCGTCACATGACTACATAGCCATGCCCACCCAGTCACATGACCCACCAAGTCACGCCCACCAAGCCACGCCCACAGAACCGGTAGGGGGGAAAAATTAGATTTCACCACTGCTCCCCTCCCTCAATACAAATATGTCTTCGGCTCCAAGGAATTCAAAAAGCTCCAAATTGTCTTTCACTGAAGTGGTAGTTATCCTTGTACATGTAGACATAAGAAATATGGACTTAAGCCTTACTAGCATTTCTTTAGTATTACCCAACCATTAAGCACGTAGAAATATCCAACCATTACATTATTGTTTAATAATGAAGAAAAAAGTTATACGAATATAATGATAGCTGGATGATATCAAAAGACCTGAAAATCACTAAATGAGGGATTTGCTTTTGTAACTCCATCTCATGAATGATTCGATTCGATGCTAAGTTCTCACTGAAAGAGAAAAGGCAGGAATAACTCTGAAAAATATGCCTAATTCTGTGGAGAGGTGTTGATCAAATTTGAATCAGGTCATCACGACCATCATTATTAGCGCTATTATTATTGAAATAATTTTACTGCTGTTCAATTTTTCCAGCTCCCCAAACAAGTAATAACTGAATATTATTATGACTCCATTATCTGTTCTGAGAAACTAATGCTCATTTCCCATTGATATCAAAAGACAGATGAGGGAGGCTCTCTGAGGGAGATGGACGGCTCAAAAATGTGATAAATAAATAAATAAATAAATAAATAAATAAATAAATAAATAAATAACAGTGACTTTGACAGTCAGAGATCCGGCAACGAATGGTATGTATGGCTTTTTAAATCATTTTTTAATATTTATATTGTTTTAATGTTTTAATACTTCTGTTGTAAGCCGTCCAGAGTCCCTTGGGAGTTGGGTGGCATAAAAATAGAATCAATCAATAAATCAATCAATAAATAAATAAATAAATAAATAAATAAATAAATAAATAAATAAATAAATATCCAATCCTGGCTGATCCTTAAAATGACATTCATCACTGAACATTGAATAAGTCAAACAGGGAGAATTTATTTTAATCTGGGCCATGTTTAGTTTAAGGATTACACATTATAAAATGCCCAAATAATATCCATCAACACATGGTTTTAATTCAGATGTTATATTTTCAAACTATCTATGGGAACGCTAATATAGCCTTCTTCTTTTTGTATGCAAAAACACTGTTAAATCCGGGCTACATCTTTTAAGCAAGAGTTTTATTTCTGCATCTTCGTCACAGCTAGAGCTTCTGCTTGTTTATATTACAGTGATTATGTGGTAATTACTTTAGGACTCCTCCCTCCCACAGCGGAATTAAGATTGGAAGAGGATTGGAAAAATTTCACTTCCTCACCCCAGCATTTAAAAACAAACAAACCTAAAATTGTTACTACTATCCAGCACTGCACAATCTGTCTGATATGTAAAAGATGCTGCTGTATCATTGTTGTAGCAGCAAGGAGAGTCTATCGGTTGCTCTGGAATTCCGGCAGGTATTAATAAAGCTCTTGTTCCTGGAACAACACTCATTTGCCTTCCAGAATCACAATATTATTACTATGTTCATATATCAACATACATACAGTACATACATACACACACACACACACACACACACACACACACACACACCGTCCTTCCTTGGGGGGGGTGCAAATAATATTAAACAAAGCATACACAACAAAGAAGAAATAGTAAGCTAAAGAAATGTAAGGCATGAGATAATAAAAATAAACATAGCTAAAGCTAGTTAAAACAAGCATAATTCAGTATATTTCTCCCTTCCTTTTATCCTGGCAATTCCCCTATACACACACACACACACACACACACACACACACACCGTTCCCCATGTTTCTACATCATCCATATATCACTTCATATACTGCTTTTTGTTCTTTAAAATTCTCCTCTATTTTGGAGGATCTCATCAAATATAACTTCTTAGGTCTTCCCCTCCCTCTCAATCTATTCATTCTTCCTTCATATATTTATACTGCAATTCAATCCTAATTCAATCCTGCCTACTAGACACAAAGACAGTCCCCCCCCCCATGCCATCACTCCACTAAACTCATAATTACCACAGCACTGTCTTATGCCTAAGGATATCTAACCATGTAGTAGGACTGTATTACTATTATTCTTCTCATCTTCCCTCTTAGCTACTTGTATTGGTATCTTATGATTGGTATCACTTTGTTGGTTGTATCCAGTGGTGAAATCCAATTTTTTTTTACTACCGGTTCTGTGGGCGTGGCTTGGTGGGCATGGTGTGGCTTGGTGGGCGTGTCAGGGGAAGGATACTGCAAAATCTCCATTCCCACCCCACTCTGGGGCCAGCCAGAGGTGGTATTTGCCAGTTCTCCGAACTACTCAAAATTTCCGCTACCGGTTCTCCAGAACCTGTCAGAACCTGCTGGATTTCACCTTTGGTTGTATCTTATGATTTATGATTGTATCTTATGAGCATGATTTATAACTTTGTTGCTTGTATGTATACTAAGAGCTTATGCACCGGAGACAAATTCCTCGTGTGTCCAATCACACTTGGCCAATAAAGAATATTCTATGCTATGCTATATAAACAAAGTGCCTCAAGAAACTTCTTTTGTTCAGATCGTACGCTTTGTATTCAATCCACATCCATTTCATGATCCATTCATTCGTTGCCTGATCTCTTCTTGTTCGACCACAAACTTCTTAAACATGTTCTGTTCTATTCTATTCTACTCTATTCTATTCTATTCTATTCTATTCTATTCTAATCATCCCCAAATAGGGAATTCTGTCCTGTATCTATTAGGGCAATTGTGGCCCAGGCCAGTTCATTCTCATGCATGCTTTGTTCAATCATATGCAACTCTTATCACATCAGGGTCTAATCTTCAAGTCCACATTCATGTGAAACATTTCCTATATCAAGCTTATCAACCTTAGCATAAACGTTCCTTAATTCAGCAAATACACAGTAAGCTTTCTTGCTCACATTCATACGTTTCTTAATGACCTGCTGAAAAACCGGTCTTGACTCCACAAATTCTGCCAGGCATAAAGCTACATTTCATTCTACACTGAGTTTAAGCTCAATGTCATCGGTTGTGCAGTTTCAATCAGTATTCTGTCAAAGACTTCTCTGGCACACTTATATTAATTCCTTTGTACTTTTTTGCATTCACTCTTGCTACCTTTCTCTTCATAAAGAGAAAAATGACCACATTTATCAGAGCATCAGACCTCTAGAAAGCGTTCAGACACATGTTAAGTAAGTCACACAGCAAACCCTATCCATATTTTAACATTCCCTTTAGTTATACTGCTTGCATCTGCAGTTTTATCATTTTACAATAGTCTCACAACATTTATGATTTCCTTCCCATCATTTTTCCTTGGATACGAATATTTATAGCATTCATTTCAACCCTGTGCAATTCTCTAAAATACACCATCCAGCATCTCAGTGTTATCTGAAACTTATCACCTTTATTTCATCACTGGAGGATCCTGTTTTAGCTCTCTGTATCCACTTAAACAACATCTTGATTGCCACAAAAATTGGTCTGTATCAATCCAATCTTTTATTACAGTCATAGACCAGCAAAGGAAGAGTAAAATACAAACCGTATTTCTAAAAGCTAAAAAGAATATAAAAATATTCTTTGCGTAAAATATGGAAAGTTTTAAAAAACTAATGTATTACACGCACACACACACAATCACTATATCAACACATAAATATTGGTGCTACTACCCATCGTACCTTTGGTCAATCAAGATAATACTTTTTAGTAAGACAGGGATTTAGTAAGACTAGTTAGCATCCTCAGTCATAACCCCATGCCAGATGAAGCATTCCTTAATAATGATAAGGACACAACATCGGTCAATTTGGGAAAAATTCAAACAGTATGTTACAAATGCAGCCGAACCCCTATTGCAGTGATGGCTAACCTTTTTGTCGTCGTGTGCCAAAAGAGAGTGTTTGCGCGCGCGCCAGCGCGCATGTGTGCTGGCACCCATAATGCAATGCAGGTCCCCCCTGCGCATGCATGCACGACCCCCCACTCTTCCCCCATCTCCGCGCATGCGCACATGACCCCCCACACTCCTCCCACCCCACCCCCGCACCCCCGCAGTGCCCCCCCGTGCCCCATTTTGGGTCTAGTAGGCCTCCCTGCAGCCTCCTGGGACCAAAAATGGGCCATGGGGGGCACTCTACTTCTCCCCGTGCTCCCCCACGCCCCCCCATGCATGTGCGTGTGACCCCCACATGTGTGTGACCCCCACGCATGCACGCACATCTCCCACATGCACCCCGCCCCCCTGCACATCCCGAAAATCAGCTGGCTGGTAGGAGACACGCACACACATGCGCAGTAGAGCTGAGCTGGGCAACGGCTTGCGTGCCCACAGAGAGGGCTCTGCGTGCCAGCTGTGGCACCCGTGCCATAGGTTCGCCATCACGGCCCTATTGTATGCAAGCTAAGATCCCTAATCCAGAATCTGTCTTTGCAAGCCAACACATCATTGCTTGCCTATCACCAATTGGGAGGCATCTGCAGCGTAACGATATTCCAGGTCATAAGATTTCCAATAATAGGAGTCCAGTAAGAACGTGTTTAGCATTGCCCTGCATTTAATGAAATGCATTGCTTATGAGCTCAGCTTTTGTAATAAATACGTTCCTCATTTTGCCAGCACTCTGTCTAGAATTCTTTCATTCCAATTCCAACAGGACTGTTTCTGTTGCACTGAATTAAAAAAAAACAACCCCATTTCAAGAAGTGATGGGAAGCCTTGCAGTTAACAAAAGTTTTAGTTCTACCCAACTGGTAATTGTTTCATGTTTGGACATACTGGATAATGATATTTTATAGCTCTGGCCAGAAGGCCACCACAATCTAAGCCTCGTAGCTATCTGTAGTTGTTCAGCACCTTCTCCAATAACAGCAGAAAGACAAAACCAGCAGACCAACAATGGGAGGAGAGGAAATGGAGGCTCAGGCAAGGCTGGTTTAGGAAATCCTCCATGTGACTCTCTATCATAAGCTAAGACAGCTGCCTTTCAAGCGTACAAATGAAGTGAAGCAATATAACTTAACGTTTCTTCAGCTTTATTGTTTCTGGGAAAGACAAAGTACAGGATGACAGCCATAATGCAGCCTTGCCTTTTGAGAGAAATGAAGCAAAAATCCAGAAGAAGGCATACATTTGAAGTATTCAATATGCAGACTTGCCTCTTTAAGGAAGCCAGTCTGAGAGCCTTCAGCCCACAGCTTTGAACCCATTGTTCAAAAATATTTCTGGGATCCAGGATTTCTTCTCATCCCAATCAACATTCCATAATAGCTCCACAATACTCCATGTATGCCAGAAGAGGGCAACTTTTGCGGACAATGGGGGTGAATTTTGCTTTTGCAGATTGGTGTTAGAGGCTGACTCAGAAAAACAGTAGTATTTCCCCACTTGAAAAACAAGAGGGAAGGAATGAGCTTTTGGATTGTTGGACTACAGCCCCCCATATTTCTCTGGAGGCCTGGAAGTTGTAGCCCATACATCTGAACAGCATCTTTTTGGGCAAAGAAGACATGTGTAATAATATTTCTGGATGTTTCAAGTTCCTACTGATTCATCATAAGTACCGGATCCCGTGTTAGAATATTGAAATGTTCAGATAAAAATGCTATGAAAAAAACAAATATATCCTGATGGATTTTTGATTGCATACTGTCAAGTGCCAGGAAAATCAGCAGATCCAGACAGTTCAAATGAGTATAAAGATTTATTGCGAGCTTAAGCTCTCTACAAGACTCTGAACTACCACCGTGTTTCCCCGAAAATAAGACAGGGTCTTATTTTCTTTTGACCCCGGAAATAAGTGCTTGGCCTTATTTTTGGGGGTCTTTTTTTTAAGGTGCAGGAGGCGGCGAGTGTGATCACCTCATGGCTGCTCAGCCCCTTAACCTCAGCCCGCGGATCAGCTGATCCAGTGAGGGCCGGAGGTTCTGTCTCTCCAGGCGCCTGGAGATATTTCCAGCGCATTCTTGCTAGCCCCAGCTCTGCCCACAGTGCTAGGCAACCTTGCAGCCGAGGACCCCTCTTTTCCGCAGCTCACCTTGTGGCTATAGAGCAAGCGGCGACCACAGCTTGCACTCCACGGGTGTTGCTTAGGCTCCTGCTACAATGAGGCAGAAAGCCATGCGGCCCATCGGAATGTCCCCCCCTCTACCCGGCTGCTGCTGCTTGAGAAAAGGACAGGTGATTGTGGGAAGCGCGTGCTTACGATAGAAGCAAGGCACAGCCTGTCCCTTTCAAGTGATCAAATGTCTGTGTGTGTGTGTGTGAGAGAGAGAGAGAGAGAGAGAGAAATGATGGAGGGGAGTAACAAGAATTGCAGGCAATGCTGTTTGAAAGAGTTTCCTCTCCGCCGTTTTTTTTTCTCTCTCTGTCACACACACACATACACTTGATGAAAACGGCGGAAGGCAGGCAACCGGGTAAGGAGACTGACCTTCCCCCGCCTCCATCTCGGTGCCTGCTCAGGGTGGCGCCAGCTTGTGGGCAACCCCTGCACGGCCAATGTGAGAAATGGGCTCCCTTGCAGCACCTCCTCTCTGGGCCTTGCCTGCCTCAGAAGCCAGGGATCCTGCAGGCATCCCAGCCACATAAATGCTGCCCAATACCCACAACTCAAGCGAGCCACGCAGCTGCTCCACCCACCTGCCAGGCACCGTCCACCCCAAGCCAAGTGGCAGGGAGGCTTCAGGACAGCGCCCTTCTAGCACCCGCCGCCCTGCCAAAGGTGAAGCGGAAGCAGGCAGGGGCTGCGCAGGGCTCCTCCTAACCCTAACCCAGCCACAGCACTCGTCAGGGGCAGTCCATACACGAGGCGAGTTTGAGTTTGGCGCAGCCTCTTGGAGTGAAAGGAGAGAAAGATTTCTTGCAGCGTGCAGCCAAAAGATTCCTTGTCCCGGTGCTGTGTCTTACGTGCACTCTCCCCCCTCCCACCGAGAGAGAGAGGGGGGAGGGAAGGAAGGAGGAAAGGCAGGTGCTTTGCCAAGAAAGAAGCAGCCTCTGAATCCTGCCACTGATTTGGTATCTCAAAGTCCAATCCTTTGACACCTGGTTGTCCGGGAGCAAAACTCCCTCCCGCCTCCGATAGGAACTTGCCCTCGCCAGGTGCTTTCTGGAGTCTTTCTGCTCTCTGGGCTTGATCGCGACCATTCTTGGCTTTGGAGGTGATTTCTCTGGGCCTTCCCTTAGTGGGTAACTCCTTGGCTCGCCCCCCATCCTATTCCACCCTGTAGAGTACCCGCCTGTGTGCGCAGGGCACATTTGGAAGAGACAAGGAAGCATGTGCCCGGGCGCACGCATCCAACTGAGAGCGCGCCCTCCCCTGCACCCCGAGAGGTTTGCTCACCGGCTGCTTCTGCCGCTGCGCCCAGCTAGAAGTTTGGCTGTCAGCTCGGCTTCCTCAGGCAGCTCGCGAGAGTTTCCTCCCCCTCCCACTTCGCTCGTCAGCTCGAGAGCTGGAGGCGGGGGTGGGAGCAGAGAAGCTGCCGCTAGCCACTTTGTCCTCTCGTTTCCTCGCAGCTTCTGAACAGCCAGCGAGTCCCAGCGGACCCCAACACTGCCACTTGAACCTCCACCACAGCATGCGCAAAGTCACCATGCCCTCCGCCTCCCTCTGCCTCCGCCACCCCCAACACCACTGGCACTCTCGCCTCTGCCCCTCTCCCTGCCCCTACCCTGGGCTGGGTTGCCACCCCTGCCGCTACCGGCTCCACCAGCCCAGATTTTTGGATCGATGGCTCCTATAGGGACACCCTCACATTGGCCGTGTGGGGGTCGCCCACGCAGAGGCCGGGCCTCGGGGTGCCACCCTGAGCAGGCACTGAGCTGGAGGCGGGGGGAGGGTCAGTCTCCTTACCCGGTTGCCTGCCCTCCGCTGTTTTCATCAAGTGTGTGTGTGTGTGGGTGTCTCACTCACACACAGACAGACATTTGATCGCTTGAAAGGGACAGGCTGTGCTTTGCTTCTATTGTAAGCATGCGCTTCCCACAATCGCCTGTCCTTTTCTCAAGCAGCAGCAGCCGGGTAGAGGGGGGGGGGGGATTCCGATGGGCCACATGGCTTTCTGCCTCATTGTAGCAGGAGCCTAAGCAACACCTGCAGAGCGCAAGCCGTGGTCACCGTTAGCTCCATAGCCACAAGGTGAGCTGCGGAACAGAGGGACCCTCGGCTGCAAGGTTGCCTAGCGCTGTGGGCAGAGCTGGGGCTAGCAAGAGTGCACTGGAAATATCTCCAGGCACCCGGAGAGACAGAATTCCCAGCCCTCACCCGATCAGCTGATCAGCGTGCCATGGTTAAGGGGCCCAGCAGCCTTGAGGTGACCAGGGAAGGGAAGCGTTGCCTCCTGTGCTGGCCACGCCCATCCCTTCACTAGGCCTTATTTTTGGGAGAGGGTGTATATTTACGCCCACCCCAAAAATCAGGCTTGGCCTTATTTTCAGGACATGTCATATTTTTGGGGAAACACGGTAATGGCCAAGGGAAATTAGCGGGAATAAGAGTAGAAGGAATTCAAGGTGGGCTGGACTTAGATCTCCTGTTGGCATGAAGGGACTCATGACTGATGATGTATTTGACTCCTCCCTCAGGCTCAGCCTGGTCATCTCCTACACTTACCTTCCTTTTCTATACCCTCTTCAACTGGGAAATCTCTAGTGTGCTCAGTTTCCATACTTGCTTAGAGTAGTGGATGCTAAAGCAGCTGTCATCTCCTTCAGGTGGGAGAAGCACTCATCAATGGTACAATCCAGCCCAATTGATACATTACCCTAAACCATGGGTGTCAAACTCGCCGCATTACATTGATGTCATGTGACGCATCACGACCATTTTTGCCTTCGTGGAGCTGGGGTGGACGTGGCCTGTGCATGACGCATCTGGGCCGTGGGCCGCCAGTTTGACACCTCGGTTAGAGCCGAGGTGGCGCAGTGGTTAGAGTGCAGCACTGCAGGCTACTTCAGCTGACTGCTAGCTGCAGTTCGGCAGTTCAAATCTCACCGGCTCAAGGTTGACTCAGCCTTCCATCCATCTGAGGTGGGTAAAATGAGGACCCAGATTGTTGGGGGCAATATGCTAACTCTGTAAACCGCTTAGAGAGGGCTGTAAAGCACTATGAAGCGGTATATAAGTCTAAGTGCTATTGCTATTGCCCTAAGCTAATGTAGTTCAGTATATTTGGAAAGCATCAGGTTCAGGAAGGCAGCTAAAATTAAATGTGGGAGCTGAACAACGTACTCTCAAGATGCTCACAAAGGCAAAAAAAAGAAATAATAATTCTGAAGTCTTGAAGCTGTGTCTGAATTAATATTAGGTACAAAGAAGCTGTGCTTTCGTTATTATATCAGATTATTCTTAATAGCAGCAAGTATCTTTTTACCGTATTATGGACAATTCTTTTCCGTTTCAGAAATTTTCTTTAACATTATACTCAGCCGCAGGATGCATTAGGTGCTACTTTTTTAATCCAGCACATCCAATTAGAAATAATGCTTCCAATTTGAAAAGCTGATTGAACATTATTCTGGAAGCTTTTTTCCCCAAAAAACATTTCAATAACTGAGAAGCTTTACTGTTTCCTTGGGAGGCCATGTGATATGAGGTTGTACTGAGCTGGTAGAACATTTTGTCAGGAGTTTCTTAACTCCTTCAAACTAAAGGTTTCAAGGGAATTTGTTTTGCCTCTTCACCCCTCCAGTGTCATCACAACACTTCACTGAGCTCCTTTAAATATCACCTTTGCTTCTGAAAAACAAACCTAAGGTCACTGTCTACTTCCAACTTAGAGCTTGTTTACCATGACAATTTATTATGGCTCTGAGCGTTAAACTGCAAGACTTGTGCGCAGCTATCAGACTTTCTAATACTTTCTAAGCCTTCCTTTGCCCAATCACATTGTTGCAATCTTCTTTGCTATTATCACATTGGTGGATGTATTGCAATGTTTAAGTAACGTCATCAGCAGATACCATGCAAACCGTCATCCAACCATGTTAGTCATATACAGTATGAAGGAGACTCAGGTACATCAGATATATTTACCCCTTTTTCATAGTTTACGATTGGTGGGTTGACTTCTACCCGCATGCTGACTTTCATATGAGTTCATAGGTCTTAAGGCATGAATTTGGGAATGCGAAAAATGCTACTGGGATGCTAGTTTTGATAAAGATGCTACTTTTGACCTGACATGAGCAAAACAAAGTCACTGTACATTGAATCCAACACTATATAAGGTCAGTCACTGTATTTTTTTGCCATGAGCATATGAGATTCTTTTTTTTTAAAATGCTATTAATTTGTGCTAAGATGAAATTTTTTAAAATTTATTTATCAAATGCATTGGCCGGTTATCTTATCACAGGGTAATTCCCAAACACACATTTAAAATCTCACTAACATGTTTTATTCTATGCTGTTTTAAAAATATGTCTATGCAGGTTTGAATTACCTTAGAACAGTGGTTCTCAACCTTCCTAATGCCGCGACCCCCTCCCCGCCGCCACGACCCCCACCTCTCCCCGCCCCCTCCCCGCGCGTGCGTGTTGCCAGGTGAGAAGCGATGGTGACAAAGGGGGCGTGGCACCAAGATGGCGGGCTAGCGCACGCGGCGACCCCTGTGAAAGGGTCGTTCAACCCCCAAAGGGATCGCGACCCACAGGTTGAGAACCGCTGCCTTAGAAGATGTTATTCAAGGAGAAGTTAGCTTTATGTAAGTGGATTTCATTCATGCAAAAATAATGCTTTTCTCTCTCTCATCTCCCCCAACAAATCCATATAGTCTGCTCCAGAAAGTCAGACAACCTTCCGGAGTGAATTTGGATAGCAATGAGGCAGCTTTTATTTTGTGAACAAAACTGGTTATTATTTGTGAAAACTCATCACCAAATATCATTTTTACTTTAAATCCACTTAAACATTTGTTGCAGTGTTTCTTGATGCAAAGTGTTTCTTCTCATCAAGGGATTAATCATCATAAAATTTTATTAAGAGAACCAGATGTGGATATCCTTTAAAAAAAATCCCCTCTTGTATTTTCCCATCATTTCATTTCTCCTTTTAATTGTCAACCATAAAGGAAGGAAAGCTAGAATAGCTGCATGTTTTTCTTATTGTTGGTGCTAGTAAACTTGCTGAAGAATTCAAGAATACATTTTAAAAGTATTTCTTTCACATTGAATTTCTAACTTTCCAAGTTTCTTGTCAGAGTTCCAGGTTTAAAAAACACCCACTTCTAAACCTGCATTCTGATTTATAGCGATTGAGTTGTTTTACAAATACATTGTTTCCTTTATTTGGTTGAAACAGCAACTTATGGTATCAGTAATTCATAGCAAATTCTCAACAATGAGAAGGAATCTGTGTGGTCTGCATACAGGACAAGCTAGTAACTAGTAATAATCCTAGAAGGAATGCTAGGTTTAGCCATACAATAAGGAATCATATACCAGTTTTAGGGATTAAAGATGCAATATGACAGTGTTAAATCTTCATAATCTAGATGTGTGGGAGCTAATCTAGGTTGTTCAAGTTGTCACCACCTAAGCCAGGGTGTCAAACTCAAGGCCTGTGGGCCGAATCTGGCCTGCGGGGTGCTTAGATCTGGCCTGCAGGGCCTACCTGGAAACAGTGAAGGACCGGCCCGCGGTGCCTCTGCCAGTGAAACTGGAGCTCGTGAGTGCCGCGTGCAGCCTTCCTGAGCTCCATTTTAGCTGGCAGAGGGTTAGCTTTATGCAGGAGGCCGTCGCAACCAAAAACAGAGCTTGGGAGCCCGTTTTCGCTGGCAGAGTGCTCAGGCCACCACAGGCGCCCCTGTCACGAGTGACATTGAGCTGGCTATGCCCACCCCGGCCATGGCCCCCCTGGCCCCCCAAATCAAACACAACCCTGACGTGGCCCTCAATGAAATCGAGTTTGACACCCCTGACCTAAGCCATCAAATTAATTGGTTATCCACAGATGCTGAGGTTAAAATGGTCTTCCAGATATGGAAAGTTATAATAGAGTAGCTGCACTCAAAATCTTTTAAAAGTCATTGAAGCCAAGAAGGAGCTGATTTACTTAGCATCAGAACCAGTCAAGTTCAACAGTCCCCACCCATTAGGTTAGTCCTACATCACTGCTTAAACTCCTACTGGTAGAAATTCAAACTGAATAAACTTTTTCTGACTATTGCCATCAGACTTGCAGCTAAAAAAACTTGCCACGAGGAGAGGGAAAGTGCAGTTTTGATGATGATGATGATGATGATGATGATGATGATTTTGATTGAGATGGATACATTTTAAGTAATTCTTCCTTTTAAGAGATTATTTTTAACACTAACCATTGGAGGGAATATATGTAGCTCAGGATTGAACTAAGAAGTCCTTGGTGCTTTCTGAGGTTGGTTCTTTTTTCTTTTTTTGCAGATGTTTGATTACCTAACTAGATAACATCTTCAGAGCTAGTGAATGTGGAGTTTAGTCCATTCTTATATATAGTAGTTTGCTCTGCCAGTGTTGGTGGGGTTGTGGTTTCCCCCTTGATAGTTCCTTGATTAGGGTATTGTTTTCTGTTTGATTATCTTTCTGGTGTTAATCCCTGCTTATCTAGATGTTGGCTGCTGGACAGGATGTGTTCTTTTTACTTCCTTTGTCTCTATTTTTTCTTAGCTTTTTGTTGTCTCTTCTTGTTGTCTCTTTTTAATGGTGTGTAAATGTGGTTTATTTCTATGTGTTTACTGATGGCTGATTTGTCTGTATACCAAGCTACCAGGAATTCCCTAGCATTTTTGGCTTTGGCTTGGTCAAGGATGCTCCCAGTTTCCCAACTGAAACTATGGTTGAATCTGTTCATGTGTTGTAAGATTAAGGGATTTTCATTGTATCTTCTGACTGCTAGTTGATGTGCATGGATGCACTCTGCTAGTCTTCTGCCTATCTGTCCAACATAGTGGTTGCTATAGACCTTACATTGTACAGTATGTTGTAGATGAGTCCTCTTTTTTCTTCTTGGGTCTTGCTTTACTTAAGATATTTTGGAGGGCTATGCTGGTTAGAATAGAATGGTGATGCCATGACAGTCTATTGGTTGTTGTTTCTGATATGTATTTCAGGTATGGCGCTATTATCTTTTTCACAGCCTATGTTGGTTGTGTTGTAGTACATTGAATGATCAGGTCCCTTCTGATAAAGTTGTTTGAATATCTATTTTGTTGGAAGATGTTGCATAGGCAGACTGTTTCCTTTTTCTACTCTTCCATGGTTGCTGCAGTGAGTTTGTGCTTGTCTGAATAATGTTCTTACACAACTACTCAAGGGGTGGGTTCTGACTTACCTTGCTGCCGGTTTGCTTCCTCACACGCTGTGTGGGTGCGCTGTGCGAGCGCACACGCATGTGCAGTGCTAAAAACCAAGCTTCTGCGCATGCGCAGAAGCAAAAAACAAGATGGCGGCACCAATGGTGCCACCAAGAGAGCCGGTTCGGGGGCGTGTCCAGCCAGCCATCACTGCCGGTTCGGCGAGCGGGGGGAAATTCCCACTACCGGTTCTATAGAGCCGGTCTGAACCGGCAGGAACCCACCTCTGAACTACTCTTATATACAGGGCAAGCCACTTTCTCTAGCACTGATGATGCTACCTAGTTGGGTCATGAAACGTCAGCAGCTAGGACTGCACTGAACTTGGTTAGAATTAAAGGGGGAGAACATTCCAGGGCTGTACAGGTCAAACTGGAAATAAAATGAAATGAAATCGGATAAAATCCAAGAAGGCAATACAATCCATTTCTGTATTGTGCTGCAAAAACTAGATAGTTGCATTTGTGAAGTCATCTGGAGTTCAGCTGAAATCAGTGGAGATGTCATGTTTTAAAATGTGGATTAAACATTTGGTGAACAGATAAACAAGAAGCAGATTCAACATAACTTCTCCTTCAAAAGCAGAAGAAAATAACACCAAGCAGAGGATTATACTCCCCTCAGAACTGAATAGGGATAATCATGTTGCTGTCTAACCATTCCTATTATGTTTTTTCCCCCATTTCTTCTTGAAGCACTTTCCTTGTCTTATCAACAGTAAGTGTAATAATTCCTCTTTCCCATTTTGTAACACAAAACATTTTCTACCGAAATAAAGCCACAAATCCTGGTAAGGACAAATTCCTCCTTGCAATAATAGGAAGATTTGCATTGCCATCTAGGATTTTTCTCCCACTTCTCATTCTACCCTATTTCTTAGTCTTCCATTGAATTAATATTGATTCTGCTTAGCTTTTTGAGATCCCCCAATGCCCTCTAGGCTGACATGAGCGAAACAGGCTTTAAATAAATAAACAAAGGCATAACCTGTTGTTTCAAGGTAAAGGGATAGTACTTTTAAGAGGTAGCGACTGACTGATATCTCCTGGGAAGCAGGAGATATCTCCTGGGAAGCAGAAGTACATAAAACAAGGTGAGATATAGCAATATAACCAGTGAGAACAGATCCTGATTTACCCCTGAAACTCCTTCCAAATTTTGATTGAGCCTCTGCAACACGCATGTTGGCATCCAGGTCCTGGCAACTTCTGTCTATGCAAAAGCAATAGATGATGATGATGATGATGATGATGATGATGATGTCGTCTATGGAGATTCTCAGTCATCCAGGTCATGGTTGTCCCAAAGGTGCTTTTTCAAGAGGCAACTGGACTTTCTGGTTTTTTTTTTTTTTTAATACGTTTTGCTTTTTATTCAATAAGCTTTTTTAGTTTTAGATCTGGATTTTCTGGTTTTTCTTTGAGGACATCTAGATAAAAAGCCAAACGTCTTCAAAGAAAAACCAGAAAGTCCAGTTGCCTCTTGAAAAAGCACCTTTGGGGCGATGATGATGATGATGATGATAACGACATTAATAATAATAATGAAGGCTCCAGTTTCTATCTAGGGTAGAGTGGTAGCTCGCCTGCCGAAATCACGGCCGCCGCATTCTTCCCATAGTAGTCCTTTAAAATTAATAGCACATGCAGAGGAAAAACTAAACCCCTTTGACGTCACTCTTCCAACGAGGAAACATAAACAGAGGAGGCTTCGCTGCCGCTGATTGGCCGGCCGCGCTGTGCCTGTGGCAGTTGACAGCACCTCCCAGCCAGGCACGGCTCGGCCTTCGCCGCTCAGCCAGCCCGAGACTGCGCCAAGCCCCGCTGAGCTCTTCTCCAGCTCTCGCCCGGCCGGGAAGTCTGGCTCTTGAAGCTCCGGCTGCTGTTCCGCGTGCGTCCCGCTCGGGCACTTTTTCCTCCTCCCTCCTGCCCTTCTCCGGGCCAATGCGCACCTTCCGCCGGCCCTTGGCGCGTCTCCCCGAATGCTCTGCCTGAGACTGGATGCGAGCTTCGGGATCGTGCGGGTCGAGGCTTCATGAACAAGCTGCGCCGCTTCCAGTTTTCGCGGCATTCAGAGGTCACCGAACTGCCACTATGGTTAAATGTCTTGTTTAATGGTTGAGGTACGTACTGGCGAGCCGAGGAGGCGGCACGGTTGAACTCGCTTTCAGGGTGAGGGGGGGGGGAGAGACTGCAGTTGCGCAAAGTTAATTGAACGAACTTACAATGGTATTTGGAAGAAAACACTTGGCGGGCTTTGCTGTAAAACAGGCTCCCTTCCTTCCTTCCTTCCTTCCTTCCTTCCTTCCTTCCTTCCTTCCTTCCTTCCTTCCTTCCTTCCTTCCTTCCTTCCTTCCTTCCTTCCTTCCTTCCTTCCTCCCTCCCTCCCTCCTTCCTTCCTTCCTTCCTTCCTTCTTTTTATTCCCATCTCCTTCCTGCCTTCCTCCCCCTTGTCTCCTTTTTTTTTCCCCTCTCCTTCCTTCTTTTCCCTCCCTTTTTCTGGGTTTTCTTCTTTCTTTCTTTCTTTCTTTCTTTTCTCCTTCCTTTCTTTTTCTTTCTTTCTTTTTCCTTCTCTTCTCCTTCCTCTTTTTCTTCTCCTTCCTTCCTG
>QLTV01002492.1:1251340-1269670 GCA_003457575.1 Thermophis baileyi
ACCATCATCAGTACTAGAAGGGAATGCTCTCTGTTTATATACTAGTGCAGTGATGGTGAACCTTTTTTTTCTCGGGTGCTAAAAGCGCGTGCCCACATCCATAATTCAATGCCCCCCGCGCTGCCCCACCCCCTGCGCATGCGCACATGAAAACCCCCCCGCTCCCCCGTTTCCCGACTTCCGGTGGGCCTGGTAGGTCCGTTTTTCGCCCTCCCCAGGCTCCAGAGGCTTCCCTGGAGCATGGGGAGGGTGAAAACGGCATCCCCCACTCCCCCCCCCGGAGGCCAGAAACGGCTCATTTCCTGACTTCCGGTGGGCCCGGTAGGCACGTTTTTCGCCCTCCTCAGGCTCCAGAGGCTTTCTTGGAGCCTGAGGAGGGTGAAAATGCCCTCTCCTGCCCCCCTGGAAGCCAAAAACGCCCTCCCAGAGCCTCCACGTGAGCTGAAAATCAGCTGGCCGGCGCTGGAGCTGAGCTAGGGCAACGGCTCGCGTGCCGGCAGATATGGCTCCACGTGCTACCTGTGGCACACGTGCCACAGGTTCGCCATCACGGCCTTACAGCCTTCCTTTACACTCCATTCTGCATCCTGAAAACTGGTTGCCTCCAGTATAAAAGGATTTTATATTGACTTAGAAACAGGTATTGGAACAATTTCCTTAATTATCTAACTTTCTATACAAACTAAGACCTGAAGGGCCTGAAGACAAAAATATATGAAGAACGGTTGCAGGAATTGGGTACAGCTAGTCTAGAGAAACGAAGGACTAGGGGTGACATGATAGCAGTATTCCAGTATTTGAGGGGCTGCCACAAAGAAGAGGGGGTCAACTTATTTTCCAAAGCACCAGAAGGCAAGACAAGAAACAATAGATGGAAACTAATCAAGGAGAGAAACAACCTGGAATTAAGGAGAAATATCCTAACAGTGAGGACAATTAACCAGTGAAACAGCTTGCCTTCAGAAGTTGTGGGTGCTTCATCACTGGAGGTTTTTAAGAAAATACTGGACAATTGCCTAACTGAAATGGTATAGGGTCTCCTGCTTGAGCAGGGGTTGGACTAGAAGACCTCCAAGGTCCCTTCCAGCTCTATTCTGATAGACTATATTATTGTTTTTTTTACTGCAATCCAGTCTCCTTATGGGGGAATCTATAAAAAAAGATGGAACGGGGAGAAAGTATTTGCTTTAATCATTTCTGTGATTATCCTAGCAAGGCTAAAAATGAAACTGTTTTCTAATATAATCCTGGCTTATTTTCAAATACAGACAAAAAATCACCAGGACGGCTGTGTGTGCTGGAGGGGCTTATCATTTCCCAGAACCCAGAGTCTCCTATCACCCTGCCTTTGTTTGCCCTTCAGCCAAACTTCATTAGCCAATATGCAAACCATCTCTACCAACTGTTTTCTTTACTGTGGGATGAGGCTGGGTCTAGGGACTGGGAGAGTTTTGACAGATGGCTAGACTAGCAAGTTTAGTTATCTGTCAAACCTTGCTCTGGTTATGTACAAGGGGCAAGGAAGTTAAATTTCAGGGGCAAAAGAACTGAAAGCTGATCATAGAAAGAGGGAGAAAAGACAGCGTGTGACAGCATGATACGACAAATCATGACAAAAGCATGATCCCTTTGTATGTGCATGTGTGGTGTGCATGTGTGGCATTTGAACATTTTTAAGTTTCTTCTTTGCTCTTTAGAGCCAAACATGTTCCCTGATAGATTTTAACTGGGGAAAGGAAGAACCTCAGAGATTTCTATGTCTAATTTATTAGAACTACTTTTTGAGGAAATGAGGTTGTCTGGTAACAAGCGTTCTTTCACCCACCAGCCTAGACACCATCGCTCTTGTCAATTTCCCTTGTCAAGTTCTCTGCTTTTCTAGTAACAAGCACAGAAATATTCAAGAGAACATTAGTCTTTTTTTAAAAAAAAAGATACATCTGCTAGTCTTTACTGCTAAACTTAAAAGTGCTAAGTTTAAATTTATAAGGAGGCCACGTACTGCCTATACTTCTAGTGATCCAAGCCCAAAGGGAAATGGAGAGAAATGCTGAATGAGTGAGTGAAGGGTAAAGGGGTGCTGTTGCAGCAGCCTAAAATAGCCAGATAATAGACCCTCAATATATCATGACCAGTAACATTAATAACACACCGAAGATTGCATCCGCAGCAATACGTATGTTGGGAGCAGGAGTGGGTTCTTGCTTACCTCACTGCTGGTTCACTTCCTCATGCACCGTGCGGGTGCGCGCGCATGCACAGTGCTAAAAACCCAGCTTCTGCGCATGCGCAGAAGCAAAAAACAGCTTCTGTGCATGCGCAGAAGCAAAAAACAAGATGGCGCCACCGAGAGAGCTGCCGAGAGAGCCGGTTCAGGGGCGTGTCCAGCCAGCCATTGCTGCCGGTTCGGCGAGCGGGGGAAAATTCCCGCTACCGGTTCTAAAGAACCGGTCCGAACCGGCAGAAACCCACCTCTGGTTGAGAGTAGAGCACGGACACTACTTTTAAACTGGATTAAGTGCAGGCAAGTCTAAGCTGTCTCGTCAGGGGTCGGGGATGAGACAAAGGTAGCAGTACCGGTACATGTCCTTTAAGAGCAATTAACCAAGGCATCTTTCTGTCATGGTCTTTTGCCAAGTGCCAGAAGAGTGATTAGGTGCCCAGGCAATTGGTTCTTTTGGATCCCGAGACAATGAACGCTTCAGTAAATAAAGGAATTTTAAGCTTTATCATTAACTCAAGCAAATGGGTTGAAAAGCATAACGTAAAAAGCATACGTACCAAGCAAGATAATATCCAAATCTCTTACAGGCTCCTTAACGATGACAGTAGAGATACCCCAAGGATGGCCAATTTCCACAGTACCCAGCGCTAGGTTCCATGCAGAAGCCCGCAAGAAACAACAACAACAACCCCAAGGTTTTTTTTTTTAATCAAAATCTGGCATCATGACTTCATGGCCCTGCTTATAGTCATGAGACTATAAGACATGACCTTAACTGGCTGGCATATGATTCTGGGATGGGAATCGAAAGTTTGAGACTTTAACAGCAAGAGAAGCTTTGAAACTACACGAAGATCCTTACCCCCTCTTCTTTGTTCAGTAAACAAGAGTTTAAAAAAAAACAACAACAACCAAGAAGGCTAGTTCAGAATGGGCTCTAGTCTTCTAGAATTTTCTTAATATGAAGGAGAATTCAAAATATATCATTAAACTCTTCGAAATAATAATGGCCACTACAAGTGGTTAGAGCCATGATGGCGAACCTATGGCACGCGTGCCACAAGTGGCACGTGGAGCCATATCGGTGGGCACGCGAGCTCAGGTCTGGCGTGCATGCGCACGCCGGCCAGCTGATTTTTGGGCCTTCTGGGCCCACTGGGAGTCGGGAAACAGGCTGTTTCCAGCCTCCAGAGGGGGTGGGGAAGGCCTGTTTTTTGCTCTCCCCAAGCTCCAGAGCCTTTTTCACCCTCCCCAGGCTCCTAGAAGCCTGGGGAGAGCAAAAAAAATGGGACTTCCGGTCCACCTCTGGAGCCTGGAAACATCCTGTTTCCCCGACTCCCAGTGGGCCCAGAAGGCGCAAAAATCAGCTGGCTGACACGCATGCGAGCAGGACCTGAGCTCGCATGCCCACTGATATGGCTCTTGTGGCATGCGTGCCATAGGTTCAAAAAAACGGGACTTCCGGTCCAACCGGAAGTTGGCAAATGGGCCATTTTCTGCCTCCGGAGGGCCTCCAGGGGGGGTGGGGAAGGCCGTTTTCGTCCTCCCCAGGCTCCTAGAAAGGCTCTGAAGCCTGGTGAGAGCGAAAAATGGGCGTGCCATCGCGTGCCAGGAGTGTGGGGGGGGGTCACACGTGTGTGTGACCCCCCCGCGCTCCCCCCTTTTGGCACACAAACCAAAAAAGGTTCGCTATCACTGGGTTAGAGGATTTTGAGTGGAACCTGCTAATAGGATAGCAGTGAAGAGATACAGAAAACTCATAAATCTTTGCTGCCATCTTATTTGATCAGGGCAGATACAATAGTCCTGCTCCAATGATCAAGTTTTATTGAAGACATGGGGCACTCACCCAGCCACCCAGCCACACATACACACACACACACACACACACACCTTCATTGTATTAATGCCATTGAATATGAAGTCCTGAAGACCCAGGAGAGGCGCCTTTTCTGCTGTGGCTCCTGTCCTGTGAAACATCATTCCCGTGAGGTGAGGTTATCTTCATACCTATCAGGCTTCTAGACAACACTGGCTCCCTCTGCTAAGAAACGGAGTTGAGCAGTGCCCCCTAGACTTACTGAACAGGGGAAAACATTACCTTTACCAATATTACCCTTGGAAAAACTACGGCTACAATTATTCTAATCCTTCTTGTCATTCAAATATCAAATACCCTTAGCATTCATAAACATATCAGATTTGTTACTGTGGGATCTATTTTCCTTCTCTAGCATAGTGTCCATGGTTAACCATTTTTGAGCTTAGAAAAACCAAACTACTTGGTATCATTTTCACTTGTCTGCTGTCAATAGACCAGCAAGTCCAGCAAATATGCAGATGGGCAAAACCTTTGTTTTCTGAATATTTAAGATTAACTCAGGATTTCCACATTCCATTTTTTTTTCATAGTAAGCTCCTTTTTTCAGTAAACAAATTTCCAACCTCAAATTGTTGGTGTTTTGACCTCCAGGTTTGATGTCAGATGTAATCCCTTCTAATACTGTCATTTTAAAATAATCTATTAATTGATATATGAGATCAGATAATAGGGACAAATGCATCTGTCTCACTCACTCCCCCATTCTGAATCACTCTGTTTCTCAAATTGGATTCTTACAGTGCTGCTTGTTCACTGTAAAAAAAATCCTCAAAATATTAATAAAGTGTCCTGGCTCACCCACTAACTTTAATATGTTCTACATTCTGGCATGATATACATAGTTAATGGATTTGCAAATTCCAAAAAGCAAAGCTAACCCTCCTCTTTGTATTCCTTTACCCTCTCCATTATCCATCTTATGTTAATTTTCCTCTGACTTTTCTAAATGTTCATTTGGCATCTCTTTCCCATTTATGGTTCTATTCTTCTTTGTAAGATCTTAAGCAAAAAGCTTGTTTAAGAAAGTAGCGCACTGATTTGGTAATTTGAGCATTTTCTGGCATCTGTTTTCTCGGTGTAGATATATACACAAATCATTTCCAAGCAATAGGCTACAACATTTTGTTCCACATTTATTGACCTTGAGTTGTTAGCTCATTAATTGCCTCTTCTCCCAAGAATTTAAACTATTTGATAGGTATTTCATTTGTGTTTGGTTTTTCCTATATGACAGCCTATCATGCCTCACATTATGGTGGAACTTATTCCACCATAAATATGAATATGTATTCTTTTTCCTTTACAAATGTTTCCCTATTCTCAAATCTTACCTGTAAAGGGATTCAACTTTCAATCTTCTTCTCAACTTCATTTGCTATCAAATATCTTCCATAATCATTCAGGTGTTTCTATTTCAGTCATAGTTGTCCTGAGATTTGTTAACATTCTTAACCAAGATCGCTTTTCTTGCTTGAGGTTGGAAGTTTGCATTCAGTCGTCTTCTGCTCTTCTTTCCCCAAGAGTTTTGACTCTTGACCTTTCCATGCTTATCATGTGATCCTGTTCTGAAAGCCACCTGTATCTTTTCTCCTTTGAAATGCTAGCATTTTCTTTCCCAATTTGGTTTTCACAATGTCTTCTCTCTTAGCTGCTCAGATTCTACTTCATACAAATGAATCTGTTCTTTACACTGATCTTATAGGCTAACTGTATGTTCACCTTGCTGGCAATCCTACTCTTTTTTGTTTGTTTAAACCACATCTTTAACTGCAGTACATTCCTGGTCTGTTCCACAGTCTGTACCTGATTGGACTTATTGGATTTTAGCTTCTTTATCTTCAATTTCTTACTATGTAGTCTATTTCAGTGATGTCCATAAGCAGAGTCTATGTTTCATGTTTTTTGAAGGCATTTATGTCATTTGAAGGCATTAGTATAAGGAAGTAATTCAGAACTTTCAAATTTGCAAAACTTTCATGATCTGCTTCCTATATTATTGTATTTATGCAATCCAATCATCCTGCAATTCTGTGATAATCAATTTATATAGCTATAATCCACCATCCAGCCAGAGCTGAAGAAGCTTCTTGAATGAGAAGCGAAACATCTTAAAAGAAAAACCAGAAAGTCCAGTCTTGAAAAAGCACCTTTGGGACAACCATGCCCTGGATGACTGAGAATCTCCAAGGACCAGGGGTGTCAAACTTAAGGCCCACGGGCCGGATTTGGCCCATGGGGTGCTTAGATCTGGCCCGCGGGGCCGGCCTGGAAACAGCAAAGGACCGGCCCGCAGTGCCTCTGCCACTGAAAACGGGGCTCTGTTTTCGCTGGCAGAGGGCTATCAAAACAAACCAAAAACAAAACAAAAAGAGAAATGTTTCCCCTTTTGCATTTGAGCATGCAAGAAGGGACAGTAAAGGAGAAAGGGAAAGAGGAAAGACAAAGAAGGAAAGATGGGAAGAGAGCAAGGAAGGAAAAATAAGGAAAGAGGGGAAGGAAGAACAAAGGAGAATGAAGACAGAAGGAAAAAGAAGAGAAGGAAGGAAGGAAGGAAGGAAGGAAGGAAGGAAGGAAGGAAGGAAGGAAGGAAGGAAGGAAGGAAGGAGGGAAGAGCCGCGGTGGCGCAGTGGTTAGAGTGCAGCACTGCAGGCTACTTCTGCTGATCACCGGCTGCCAGCAGTTTGGCAGATCGAATCTCACCAGGCTCAAGGTTGACTCAGCCTTCCATCCTTCCGAGGTGGGTAAAAATGAGGACCCAGATTGTTGGGGGCAATATGCTGACTCTGTAAACCGCTTAGAGAGTGCTGTAAAGCACTATGAAGCGGTATATAAATCTAAGTAAAAAAAAAAAAAGGAAGGAGATTATAATGCGAGCGAGGGAGGGTCTCAGGGAAGTCCTGCCTTAGCACTTGGCCACCACAGGTGCCACGACACGAGTGACATCGAGCTGGCCATGCCTACCATGCCCCCCCAGCCCTCCGAGGTCAAACACAACCCTGATGCGGCCCTCAATGAAGTTGAGTTTGACACCCCTGCCATAGACAATCAATCTATATAGCTGTCCAGAGTCTTTGGAATAGGGTGGCTATAACTATTTAAGTCATGATGGTCATCATCATCATCATCTCCCAGTGCATTTGCAGCAAAAGTATATATTATATGTCATTTAATATTTACTGGATTCCTTGACAATTTACTAAACATGCACCAGAGATTATTATCATTTATTTAGTTGTAGCTAAGCGCTGACAATGCTTTGTTGGTTTTGAATTCTTGTATTCAAGCTTTGAATGTAAGTATGTATTACATAATATTTTGATTTAAAGTGGCCCAGATTAACCAATGGAAATTCATCTATTTCTAAAACATCTCATGCGTATGTTTCATTTCTGTTTTGACCACGATACATTTTCATTCATGCTTCTCATAATCCATGTTTTGACTGTATGTGTCCTTATAAAATGAGGAACTTCTCTTTCAGTAATGGCACTATCCATGGCCAGGCTTCCTTGTGATTTAAGACTACCTATGTCATTACCTTAGTCAAGAACATTCTTTACTTTAATGGTTTCATCTTGGGGGGGAAAATCCATCTTACTTTAGTGTATTTAAAAAGACAAGATAACCATAATCTTCCCAGTATAGCTACCTAGCATTTGAAAAACCTTTAATTCACAGTGGCAGTTGAACTTCCATTGACCTGATGTTTCTTCTTCTAGCTACAGTACTCAAAATACATGAAATACCCACAATTCTGTACTAGAACAGATGCTGTGTCTATAGAAAGTCCAGGTTCCAGTCTTGGCACCTCTCCAGAGGGCTCCCCAAAAAAAGAGAAAAAGATTGCCTGGATTTCTGGAGACCCTTTGCTATTCAACACTGGCAATAATGGTCCATGGTCTGAGTATATATCCGATAAGTGAGTATGATTTGATTGAGTGCTGATCTATTTGAAATAAACTCCTTTTAATTCAATGTGTAGGCAGGGATAGGAGAGATGTCTCTCACTTTATTTCATGGTTTCATTTATTTTATAAATCAATGTTTTATTATAGAATTATAGAATATAAAATTATATAATTTTATTATAACTATAGAATAATTATTATATATTTTATTCCAGTTAATCAGAGGAACTATTGATAAGCATTCTTTAAATATGTGTTTCAAGTCAGCTCTTGAATCACCTACTAACTTATTAGTCAGAATGTCAGAGGGTATTTTGTCAATTGCTTTGCTGAAAGCAAACTACAGTGGTATCTCGGTATTCATATTAGTTGGTTCCAGGAAGTGTGGTGAGTACCAAAAACAATGAGTATCAAACTAATTTTTCCCATAATAAAGAGTAATGTAGTGAATCACAAGGCAGCCGACACCGACAAGTTCTAACTTGTGTGTTGAGTACCAAACTATGAGTATCGGGAGAAAATTTTCTTGTCAAAATGTGTTGAGTACCAAATTCGATGAGTTTTAAAGCAGTTGGGTACCAAGCTACTACTGTAAAGGTAGCCTTCGACTTACAAAAATTCATTTAGTGACCGTTTGAAGCTACAATGGCACTGAAAAAAGTGACTTACGTCCATTTTCACACCTAAGACCGTTGCAGCATCGCCATGGTTACGTGATCAAAATTCAAACGCTTGGTAACTGACTCATGTTTATGACAGTTGCAGTGTCCCAGGGTCATGCGATCACTTTTTACAACCCTCTGACAAACAAAGTCAATGGGGAAGCCAGATTCACTTAACAACCGTGTTACTAATTTAACAACTGCAGTGATTCACTTAACAACTGTGGCAAGAAAGGTTGTAAAATGGGGTAAAATCCACTTAACAACTCTCTCACTTAACAATAGAAATTTTGGGCTCAATTGTAGTCATAAGTCGACGACTACCTGTATACTATTTTCATAGTATTCCCACAATTTACTGTGGAAATTAGCCACTCGGGAATGACATAAGATTTAGCACACATCCTTTACCATTTCATGCGAACTTATAGATCTTCTTCTTCTTGTGCCATATCCATCATCGGATGTTGGCGACCATCTTGGCAATCCTATTTTTATCAACAGCCGCACGAAAAAGTGCTGCTGAGTTTTGTAATCCTTACAAGTGGTTTGATTTTGAATCTGCTCTGGAATCTTCCCAGATATCAGTGTCAGATAATATGATAATTTAGAATCCATGGCTCTATGGTGAAATATAATGATGCATTTTTATTTGTCTTCCAAAATAAGCATTTGGAAAAAAAATGAAATTATTGAACTTAAATCAAAATGAAATAGAAGTTTGGTATCCTACAACTATATTTCTAAATTATGCTTGAATGGCTAACTTGAGGTCATGCAGGAAAGTGGAGGGCAAAGGTTAAATATATGTTTCATGTGAGTAACATATGTAAAAGTCATTGTACAATGAGTTTGAATGTGTACTTGTGTGACTGTATTCATATATATGTATACAGTATATAACTTCTGGGTTTTTATTATTAACCTGTTTTTCCCCCCATCAGAATTCATAGGAAACAAAATTTATTTTTTAAATACTGTCCCTAACACAGAAGAGACTCAATTAATTATTAATATTAAAAGTATATGTGATAGGATTCACAAACTGTGCCCATTGCTGACCTAATATTACTGGGCCAAATGGAAGCAGGTTGATTGGTCAGTATCTGTGTCAAGTTTCATTTATTTATTTTCCTTCTGATCAATCATGTCCAATTTTTGGAGACAGCTTGGACTGGAGTTTTCTTGGCAAGGTTTTTCAGAAATGTTTGTCACTGCCTCCTTCCTAGGGCTGAGAGAGAAACTGGTCCAAGGTCACCCAGCTGGCTTTGTGCCCAAAGCGGGACTAGAACTCCTGGTTGCCTGGTTTCTAGCCTGGTGCTTTAACCACTATACCAAACCGGCTCTGGTCAGGCTGTATAACCCATTGTTTTGAAATTGCTCCTCCTGTGCTCTTTAATACCTTTTTGATATCTGAGTGTTGAGATTTTTTTTTGTGAAGAATCTCGTTCTCCTGTCCATTATCGAATAAACATTTGGTGGAAATTTTTAAAGCTACAATATGCTCAGACTTTGGAACTCATTACTTTAAGATTGTAATATAGTAGCAGGTATCCTCTCCTCGGGCTCAGGAATCTGTATCTCTCTACATAGCAAATAAAATATTTTCCTAGTATTTTTGTTTCTGTATAGTAAGGTTTTTTTCAAATTGTTCTGAGTCCCGCTGCTTCTTGACCTGATAGGAAGCTGAAAGGTCATTCCACCCAGTGAAACTAAAACTAAAACTAAAAAAAAAAAACCTGCTAAATTCAAACTACAGTGGATTACAGTGGAATTGTCCTCACTGTTAGGAAGTTTCTCCTTAATTCCAGGTTGCTTCTCTCCTTGATTAGTTTCCATCCATTGTTTCTTGTCTTGCCCTCTGGTGCTTTGGAAAATAAGTTGACCCCCCTCCTCTTTGTGGCAACCTCTCGAATACTGGAATACTGCTATCATGTCCCTCTAGTCTTTCTTCTCTCTAGACTAGCCAAACCCAAATCCTCCAACCGTTCTTCATACTGTATGTTTTACTCTCCAAGCCTTTAATCGTCTTAGTTTCTCTTCTTTGCACTTTTTCCAAAGTCTCAACATCTTTTTTGTAATATGGTGACCAAAATTGGTTGCAGTATTCCAGAGGTGGTCTTACTAGGGTTTTGTAATACTTCACGTGATGGAAGTATTTCATCGGCAAAATGAACTAACTGGTTACAACTGAATGTGTACTTACTTTGGAACCAAATACCAGAGTAATTATCTGGCTATCCTTTTTGGATCTCTTTCTCCCCGTTTGATCTTTAGTGTCAGCCATGCCTCCTCAGCCTAGAGCTCCGTTGTCAGAGGTGGGCTGCACATACATTAACAATCGGTTCGCCGAAAATGTGAGCGTGCGCGCACTTTCCTTGTGTTCGCGCGGCTTCAAACACACAGCAAATCTTCTCAGGTAGCCACGGTGAGTAGAGCAGGTGAGGCGCGGCAATCAGCTGGGCTTCATGGGCGGGGAACAAAGCCAGAGAGTGAGATAAATAGGACAGGCTAGCGCCAGGGCGGGTGGTCGGAACTACCGGTTTGCCCGAACCGGTCCGAACTGGCAGTGGTTGATATTTCAGTTTGCTTTGGTCATAGTGGCTGGGAGATTAAAGGAGGGCATCAGCTTGGGGAAGGTTTGATCCATATCTAAAGATAATTACAGCAAATCTAGGAAACGCAATGTAAAGTTTCTCATTCGTGTTCTACGTGTACGTGAAAGCAGTTCTTTATATTTCAAAACTCTGTACTCAACAGCAGTCAGAGGGAGCATCACATTTATCTACTGTATATATTTTTTTCTTTCTTCTCATTCTCAGGTAGAAGACTATGTGTTGTAATCCAGGACAGATGATTTCAAATTCTCATGTGGTCTTGAGTATTGGGAATGTTCTGAGCATTTGCTGACGTAGTAATTGCTCTTGCTTTGCTGACACGTTGGCTTATTTTATCTCATACTATTCTTGGAGCTGACGTTGGTTTAGTGACATACTGTGGAATGTCAGCGTAAGACTAATGTTAGCGGCTGAGGTTATGCTATCCTCTCTATCCTCTCTCTCTCACATTGTCCTGTGTTATACTTCTTGGTGAAATATTTTAGGGCTAAGTGCCAACATTGGGTTTTTTTCCCTTTTAATTCAGATAAGGGATTTTTTTTTTTTTAAAAAAAGGGTCAAAATCCAGGACATTCAAGAAAACGCAATACACAGAAATGAAATTAGTACATTATCTTTTTTAATATAATGGGTCTTATTATTCTGCTCATTTACATTGCAAATTACAGTCTTTTTCAGTGCTGAACATACCTCTTGGATGATTACAGAAATCATGCTGTTAATTCTTCAAGGTTAATGACTTCAGATGACAAAACAGACTCACTGCTATTCACTGCTCCTACACAGGTAGAAATAAATCTTGTTAAATCCTAGGGCTAACATTTTGCTCTGAAGTAAACTCTGACTTTCTCATTTCAATAAATGTATTTCCAAATAAGCACATTTCTATTGCATATGAAACATTCCAAAGAAGATTTTTGTGTTCCATAATAAATATGTCAGCACCCTCCTTTTTTGACTAAGTGGAAAGTCCAAAGAGGCCATTTTTATGAAGTTCACCTATAATAAATAAGGACTTATAAAAAGACTTAGCAACCTGTATTTATGTATTTTAAAAATCCTAGGAAGTACACTGTGGCCTATTAGCTTCTCCTGTTAATGCACAAGGTCTGCAGAGTGAGTGTGTCTTTCTGATTGCAATTATAATCAGCTGTGGACCAGATATAGTATGATTAAGACTTCCCCCAAGGGATTTGCAATCAAAACAGGAACACTTAAAGGGAGTTTGATTTTCATCCATGCCCCTTTATTCTGTATAGTTGGCAACGACTTGCGGAGTAAAATCTTCAGGGACTCCTTTACCTTTTTACCCCTGTTAAAAGGGGTAAACCACATGTTGCTGAACATGTAAAATGAGCTAATGTCAGTATAAGTCTCTATAGAAAAATACTGTACAGGTAGAGAATTAGGAGGAAACGGAAAACAGCTCATCTTTCACAAATTTCATAAAGAGCAATCCTAAGGTGTTACATCTATACTTCCCTCAATTTTGACCCAGTTTACACTGATTTGAAATATCAGTTTTTTGGCCCCCAAACTTTAATGGGTATAACAGTGCAAAAGGTAAAGAGATTTCAAAGAATTAAGGAAAATATAAGTTTCTTTATAGTCTTGCAAAGTTACACAAAAGGCTAATGACTAGTCTTCCCATTGTTCAGCTACAATCAATATCAAAATGAAATGATGAAAAGAAATCATAGATTTATTGATCCATGGGGGGAAGGGAACCCTACAAATCCATACAAAATAATCACTCAATAATATCTTTTCTAGGACTAAGATAAATCAAAAGCTTATGCTAGGTCTTTAATTCTTCAGATTTTTTTTGCATAGATATTACAATAAAAGAAGAAATTCAGTCAACCAAGCTAAATATTTAAAACTGTGAAGCCAGCTCTGAAAACCCTTGTATCCATAGTGCTTCAAGTTATTGAAAAGATAACTTTGAATTATAACTTTAGAAAACAATTCTGAAGTTATAAGAACATTTCTTAGTTCAGAAACATCTGGGTTACTCCATAACTTAACTCAGTGGTTCTCAACCTTCCTAATGCCGCGACCCCCGGCCCGCCGCCGCGACCCCCTCCCCGCCCCCTCCCCATGCACGATGATGTGACAAAGGGGGCGTGGCACCAAGATGGCGGGCTAGCACGTGCTTAGGCAACCCCTGTGAAAGGGTCGTTTGACCCCCAAAGGGGTCGCGACCCACAGGTTGAGAACCGCTGACTTAACTAATCACTAGAGGAATATATGAAGAGTCCTTTTCATCTTTCTTTCAGCCTGTGCAGCTAAGTAATAAAGGCTTTATCAGCAACAGGGGTGGGTTCCTCCCGGTTCGGACCGGTTCTCTTCTCGAACTGGTAGCGGCCCGCTGGTGATGTCATGATGACATCACCAAACCGGATCGGTCGGTGCCGGTCCGTGGGGGCCGCCATCTTTTTTTTGAATTTTTTTTATTTTTTTTTTTGAATATTTTTTTAATTTTTTTTTCCTTCTGAGCATGTGCAGAAGCCGACTTCCAGCACTGTGCATGCGATCGCCATCTTTTTTTTGGCTTTGTTTTTTCCCCCAGGATTTTTTGTTACTGCGCTCGTGCGGGAGAGAGCAAACCAGCAGCGAGGTAAGTTGGAACCCACCCCTGATCAGCAAGTGTCTTTCTTTGGATTTCTCTTTTTTTTTTAAATTAACTATTTTTTAACTAGAGGAACTGTAAATAACATTATCATATGTAAGTATGTACCTATTGCTTTACCACTGAATTGAGACATCAGTTCCAAAACAGAACAATACGGTAATACCTTTGCAAATAACCCTGATGTTAGCCATTTGCAAGCTATGTTACAGTACTTCGCTCTGACAAGGAAATTGTAGAAGATATACATTTAATTTAATATATAATACAAGAACATTTGTATTATATTTCTTTAACAAGAATAGAACAAAGTTCAGTTCAGGGCCAGCTAGTGACAAAGTTATATAATCCACAAATAGGATGACTTCAATGAAATTTAAGTAATCTGTATGCAGGATTAGAGTCCTTCAGGTGTTTTGTTGCTTTTGTTGCAGCTGAATTTAATTCATGTCTCTAGTTTAAACTACTGTATAAGCTGCTTATTATATTATGAGTTCCAAATTTCACCTCAGATGTCTACAGTCTACAGTCAGTTTTATACTAATAGCATAATTTAGAATAGTGGGGTATTTCTTGTTTATGGTGCTGACCACAATAATTTCATAATATAATCTGTTGGGTATTTGGGAGTGGTGCGGTGGCCTAGAGGTGGAGCTCTCGCCTCACAATCAGGAGGCTGTGAGTTCTATCCTAGGTAGAGGCAGATATTTCTCTCTCTGGGCACAATGAGAATGTATCTGCTGAACAAATCTCCGCATTGGTGTCAGGAAGGGCATCCGGCCAGTAAACACTCTGCTAGCTCCATTCTGTTGCCCCGACTCCACCCCGCAAGGGATTATGGGGTCGTTAAATGATGATGATGATGATAATCTGTTGGGTATTTCAGATTTTGCTTCTTTTCTCTAAGAAGGTAAATGAAATGTGAAATGTTTCAAGGAAACTTCAGCCATAAACCTGACCTGATTTTGGAAGCATTTTAAATTCTAGATGGAATAGCTAGCATATTATTAATACTATGATTTTTTACAAATCAGTCCCAAAAAATATAAAAACAACCGCACTACCACCCAACTCTCAAATACACAAAAAACTACTGTATACTTATATATGTTACAAATATATTTTGTAAATTTATGGTCTGAATAATGATGCTATTGTGGTATAGTTTTATGTGGTTGAATTCATTTGTTTTTATCAGTTATGGGCTTCTCAAAAAACTTCGATTAGGATATCATACAAATTCTGTCAAGTACATGAATAAATAAGCCATACACACATTTTTGAATGGACTTATTAGCAATAGATCACACCTATCTTTTCAAAGAAAAAATAGTTTGAAATCAACATACTAGGTAGAAAATAGTAGGACAATTGTAAATATAGAATAAGGAAAGAAAAAGAAATAAAGGTTGGAAAAGTACCACAAGTCAGATTTTTTTAAAAAGCATTTCATTTCATAGAAGTGGAATAAAAAAGAAAAGTCCATTGCCGATTTAATATATTCTTATCCTGCAAATATGAAAGCATAGAAGTGACATCAGAATAAAATACTAGAATTATATCTTGTTACAATAATATGAACCTGAAACAAAGCAGAAATATTAAAGAGGCAATAAACAGAACAACTTTGAAGATATGAACCTATAAAAAATGAGCAAGATATAATATTGATCTGCGAGTTGAATAAGTTGATGTTTTGGCACTGATTCTATTACCATTTCACATTAATTAATGTTTGGCTCTGTTCAGTCTCACTTGCCACTATTACATTATGTTAATTGTAAACTACCTGGAAGTGTCTAATTCAATTTTGATTTATTGCTTTAAATAAATCATTATCCACCTTGGAAACATAAATCCAAATGCTTAAGTCAACTGATAGAAAGGAATAAATATGCTGGCTGCATACTTATGCATACTTATTAATCTCACTGCTTTGAACTTAGTGGGTCTTGAGATAGATTGAATTGAAAGTTGTTCAAGTAGAACCTAATATTAAACAGAAAACCCTTAGTATGCAAAATTTCTCACAAACAACTAGTTATTAATGTAGTGGGATTAAAAAAAACCTTGTGCCTTTAACAGAAATTTAATATCAGAAACAAGTGAATGGTTTACAATTAAGAGAAGGTTTAAGATAGCTAATAGGACATTGGAATTTAGCAGCAGTAGACAGAATTTGAGCTTCTGCTTGAACTTGAGAGCAAAGTTCTCAATGATTAAAATGAGGTAAGAATTTTGGACACAACATAACTGATGAACAACTGGTTAAAAGGATTTAAATTTACATTATGTTATTACAGGTAGCCCTTGACCTACAACTACAATTGAACTCAAAATATCTGTTGGTAAATGATACAGTTGCTAATTGAGTTTTGCTCCATTTTATGACCTTTCATGCCACATTTGTTAAGTGAGTCACTGAAGTTGTTAAGTTAATAACATGGTTGTTAAGTGAATCTGGCTTCCCTATTAACTTTTTTTTGCCTGATGGTTATAAAAGATGATCACATGACTCTGGGACACTGCAACCGTCCTAAGTATGAATTGGTTGCTAAATGTCTGGTTTTTGATCAAGTGACCATGGGAATGCTGAAATGCTTGTGTGAAAAATGGTCATAACTCATAAGTCATTTTTTTCAGTGTGGTTGATGTTATATCTTGAATGTACATAGTTTACTGTCAGGTCCTCCATTCTGGCGGGAGAATGGAGAGCCCTGATTGGTTGATCTCACTGACAGCTCGGTATAGAAAGCCGGCTGTCAGAATGCCCTGTTGCTGGAGTCTTGAGACACTCACAATAAAGAGCTGTTGTACCCAATCTGTCTCAAGCGTCTTCTGTGCCAGAATCTAACACTGGCGACGAGGGTGGGATCACAGAAGAGCTGAAGACACCGAAGACCCAGCCTGGCGGCGAACAGTCGGCGGCCATTTTTCGGCGGTAAACTCGAACCGCAAGTGGCGCCAGAATGTCAGTGTTCCACCCGCCGACTCCTTTCGACTCCACCAAGGAGAATTGGGGGTCCTACATGACCCGTTTTCGCTGCTTCCTAGAGGCCAACGACCTTACCGGCCTCACCGACAATAGGAAGCGAGCATTATTCCTCAGCCATTGCGGCCATGAGGTCTTCGATACGGCTGAATCGCTGGCAGAGCCAACCCCCGTCGAGACAATCCCGTGGCCAACGCTGCAGAACCGGCTCCAGACGCATTATGCCCCGGCCAACGCTGCAGAACCTGCTTCAGACGCATTATGCCCCGGTCCCCTCTAAGGTGGTCCAGAGGCATGAATTCTGCCAGAGGCTCCAGCAGGATGGGGAATCCATAAACCACTATATGGCAGCGCTTCGTAAGGCCGCCACGCATTGTAAGTTCCGGGATCTCGACGACATACTCCTGGACCAGCTAATCTGTGGGGTCCAGGACCTGAGGTTGCAACGGCGTCTGCTGGCCAAGGCGAACCTCACCCTTCAGACTGCCCTAGACGAGGCCCAGGCTACCGAAGCATCAAATAAGGGAGCTGACACCCTACATCGACGCCAGGCTCCACAAGTGCAACCGAAGCCACCCGTTCCGGTGCACGAAAATCGGTGCCTTGAAGACCCATCCGAGGAGAGTGAGGAAGAGGAGGTTTTCCGGACGGAGCGGCGCCGCGGCTTGGAGCAGCCCAAACACCAGCCTTGCTCCAGTTGTGGTGGGCAACACCAGCGAGCCTCCTTTAAATACAGGGACGCTGTCTGCCACCGCTGTGGCAGAACTGGGCACCTCGCCAGGGTCTGCCGGGCCAGCCAACCGTCTGGGAGCCAAGCCTCTTCCGACTACAAGAGGGCCAACGCACGTCAAGCGCCCAAGTCAACCTGGCAGCCGAGACGCCGGCCAGAAGGGAATCGCAACCCTGAGGCCAATCAGACCCGGGTCGGACAGGCAAGCACCCCCCTTCAGGAAAAGATCCATGTCACAGTGCGGATCGAAGGGTGCCCCTGTCAGATGGAGATCAACACCGGAGCTTCCATCAACATCATCTCTTGGGCTGCCATCAAGCAAGCCATCCCAGCGCTCCGACAGAAGCACCTGAGGAACCAAGCCTTGAGGATCAACGACTACCAGGGCAACCGGATCCCAGTACTTGGCTGGAAGAATTTCCAGGTGCAGTTTGGCAAGTTCTGCGGCGACCTGCCCATCACAGTGGTTCGAGGAGACCTGCCCACGTTACTCGGGTTAGACTGGTTCGACGCCTTAGGACTCGGGGTGACCGGGATCAACATGGTGTCCGGCGGCTGCGCAGATGACCTGATCCGCGAGTTTAAAGACGTTTTCAACGACCAGCTGGGCAAGTATGTCGGCACACCGATACCCTTCAATCTTGACCCTCAGGTGGCCCCCATCAGGCTTAAGCCACGTATG
>QLTV01002492.1:1332244-1358582 GCA_003457575.1 Thermophis baileyi
CACTCTTTTCAAGTTTTCTTCATTTAAATTGGCCATTCACTCACCAGAGTCCAGCACATTTCTTTGTCTCCTCTCCTGCCTCTCCTGCTTTAAAAACTTTAAAAACTTTAATCTTCTTAGCTAGATGGATCCCAGTTCTTTACTTTCTTCCTTCTATTCGTGGTCGTTCCCTCTATGGCGCTCGAAGCGCCCTATACAGCTGCCGGTCGCGGGGTTTGTGCAGCGTTCCCCGGGGGCTTGACTCACCCGAGTACAGCACATTTCTTTGTCTCCTCTCCTGCTTTGAAAACTTTAAAAACTTTAATCTTCTTAGCTAGATGGATCCCAGTTCTTTACTTTCTTCCTTCTATTCGTGGTCGTTCCCTCTATGGCGCTCGAAGCGCCCTATACAGCTGCCGGTCGCGGGGTTTGTGCAGCGTTCCCCGGGGGTTTGCCTTACCCTCCAGGGAACCTGCCAGGCCCCCACTTCTTCCCTCCCCCTCCAGGGGAGTTTCAGCTCGGTTCGGACGGAACCAGAGCTCCCAAGCGGCTGCAAGTTTGACGTCCCCACGGAGCTTTCGCGGGAGACGCGCCGAGGGAAGCTGACCACGCCTTCCCCGGGGAAAACAATCCTAAGTCACTTTTATTTCAATCCCATTGTAACTTCGAACAGTCATTAAATGAACTGTTCCAAGTAGAGGACTACCTGTACTCCATATTCTTACCTGCTCTGCAAAAATTCTTCCTCCCCTTCCTTTTATCTGGCAGCTATCCGGTAAGACGTTCCCAAACTGCAGTTGTTCAGAGTCCCTGCTTTATTGCCCTGTGAAACTGATTCCATGCTACTGGAAATTTTGATCTATTAGACTTGATTAGAGATGGTTAATTTTGGTTCTAGTACAGCAGCTGGTCTATTTTCCAGTACAGCCTGAGTGAAGACATGGAACATTTTTCCAATCAAGAGGTGCATATAGCAATAGCAATAGCACTTAGACTTATATACCGCTTTACAGTGCTTTACAGCCCTCTCTAAGCAGTTCACAGAGTCAGCATATTGCCCCCAACAATCTGGGTCCTCATATTCTCAGAGGAAAAACCTATACCCGTGATGGCGAACCTATGGCACGCGTGCCACAGGTGGCACACGGAGCCATATCTGAGGGCACGCGAGGCGTTGCCCTATGTCAGCTCCAGTGCGCATGTGCGCGCTGGCCAGCTGATTTTCGGCCTTGGGAAAGGCCGTTTTCGCCCTCCCCAGGCTTCAGGAGGCTTCCCTGAAGACTTCGGAGTGCAAAAAACGGCCCAACGGGCAAACCGGAAGTTTGGAAAAACGGACTTCCAGTTTGCCCGTTGGGCCATTTTTCGCACTGCGGAGGCTTCAGGGAAGCCTGAGGGTGAAAAATGGCCCAATGGGGGGGCATGCGTGGGGATGCGCGCATGTGCAGTGTGGCGCATGTGGGGGGGTGCTGGCACGCGTATGCGCTAGCGCGCGCACACACTCCCATTTTTGGCACGCAAGAAGAAAAACGTTCGCCATCACTGACCTATACATTACAGTGCAAATACTGTATGCTGCGGGAGGGAATTTGCATCAGGGAAGAAGCGTTTTCTTTGATTTCTTTAAATTTATTCACTTCATTGCAGAAGCTTGCACTGTTTTTTAGGCAGGATGAGCTGAGCACCTCAGGCAACAGATGTTGTGTGCCAACGTCTGTCATCTTAAGGTGCAGTGGTGATCAATTCACTTTAATTTTTGTAGAACAGTAGAAGCCGCTGATTTGTTCTTCACCTCAGGCAGCAAAATAGCTAGGTGTAACCCTGCCTGAGGGATTCACAAGCAGGAAATAATGGAAATAGTTATTTCCTACTCTTTGTTCCCACTGTCTCCTGTGTTTCCGCTGACTTTTAGTTCCATTGGCTAATTTGGTTAATAGCTGTGAATGTATCTAAATTTTTTAAAAGCTACGCTGCGATCATTGATATGTTTCATGTGGAATTTTCTTATCTCTAGTTATGCGAGCAAACAACCAGGAAATAGGAAAGGTTGCTGTGCAAAATCATTTTTCTAAGCTATGCAGACTATAGTGCCCATATATTTTGCTAATATGAAGCGTTGGGAAATGTAATACTGTAGAATCACAGGGATGCATTTAAAAAAGACTTCTGATAAGTGATAATTTATAAAGCAACAATTTACAATTGGTAATTGTAAATCAAAAATAGCCAAGTTTGGTATTTGGATATAAAATATGATGAGAACAAACTACATAAGCTAGTCAGGAGCATCAAATCACCTTTCAAGTTCCTCTTTGGGTTAGCATTGTTGAGGACAAGAGGAGGTGATTTTATTTGATCCATTAACAATTCTAGTGACTAAAGAAAGAAAGCAAAAGAAAGTATATTCATTCCAGAATATTTGAAAGCATCATCTATAGTCTTGTGACTTTCTACAAAGTTTTTGATTGCAGGAATGGCATTTGCATTGCTTTATTCTGTTTCCAAAGAGATAATGTAGATAACCATATCGAAGGAACATCTCATTTCATTTCCAAACAAATGAGCACACAAATACCTCATAGTTTTCCGTTGGCTATTGCAATATTTATGCCCCATTTACTCTTGCTGCAAAATGCTTTTTAGGGGGAAAAAAAAGTTAAACCAGAGTTCATGCAACGTGCCAAATACTTGAGGCAATATATTTATCATCCTACATTAAATGGTTAAGAGTATTTCTTTCAGTTTACATTTAGTCTCATTATAATTTGCTTCTTTGGCCCAAAATGGTATCTCAAATGCATATTCAACTCATATTTCTCTCTTTGCTGTATTTGGGTATAAAAATGTAGGCATATTAACATTAAACACATAACTAAAAGATAAACATAGTCTATTTATTTTCCTTCATGAGCGGGCTAAATTTTTCAAATCAAGGATTGTGCCTGGCTTTTGAGTAGCTGGCCAGACACTGCACTCCAAAAAGTAGCTGAACCAAGCAGAAGGTGGAGCCAGAACAAAAATTAAATTTGATTCATATCATTATGTGTTCCTCAATAATTTCCTGCCCTCTTCTCTATCGAAGATCCTTTGCTTAAGGACTGTCATTGCCTGATTTTGTCCCAAGGGCATTTAATATTTAATTCTGCAATTGATCTGAATGCAATGACAAAATTGAAAAATATTAGGTACTATTTAGTGCTTTAATAGTGAAAAAAACATTTAACAGTAGGAAAGAAACTACCATACCTAAGAGAAATTGAACAAATGGTTAAGAATATTATATCCATTTTCTCAATATAGTTTCACTATATTAGAATAGAATAACAGAGTTGGAAGGGACCTTGTAGGTCATCTAGTCTAACCCCTTGCTCAAGCAGGAGACCCTACACCATTTCTGACAGATGGCTGTCCAGTCTCTTCTTAAAAGCTTCCAGTGATGAAGCTCCCACAGCTTCTGAAGGCATGCTGTTCCATTGGTTGATTGTTCTCACTGTCAGAAAATTTCTCCTTATTTCTAGATTGAATCTCTCCTTGATCAGTTTCCATCCATTATTCCTTGTCTGGCCTTCAGGTGTTTTGGAAAATAGGTTGACCCCCTCCTCTCTATGACAGCCCCCTCAAATATTGGAACACTGCTATCATGTCACCTCTGGTCCTTCTCTTCACTAGAGTAGCCATGCCCAATTCCTGCAACCATTCTTCATATGTTTTAGCCTCCAGTCCCCTAATCATCTTTGTTTATTAGTTTTACACTAACTTGTTTCCTTTTTCTTTGGCCTTACTAGATGGACCCTGGACCTTCCCAGCATTGAACTGGTACAAAAACAGTGTTAGGAACTAAAATATAAGCATTGTTTAACTCCTTTTCCTACTTATTAATGTAGGTCACAGCTTCTGGAGCCTTTGAAGGAAAATGTGAGTTAGAGGTTCTGGTATAATTTAAGTTGTAGACATTGAGGAAGGAACATATTGCTAAAGCATAGATTCTGACAACAGAATTAAAACAACTAGTGAAACGAATTGAAAGAACTTTTATTGTTTCTTGTGTCTCCTGACTAATTTGTTGTTGGGAATGTTGATAAGTAGACTGATGATGAATGCTGCAAACCAACACCGCTACAAGCCAAGAGAATAATCCTGTGCCATCCTTACAATGAGAATGGATGAGAAAATAGAAAGTATAATGAGAGTTAATAGATAATCTAACCAGGTAGATGACATATTATGATGTCTATTGTTATCAGCTTCTTATATGGGTTAAAAATGAATATGCAGACCTGTAAAATTCATTAAATTTGCAAAACATGAGCTATTATAAAATTCTTTCTTTGGCAGTTGTTCTATAGCAGGGGTGTCAAACTCAAGGCCTGGGGCCCAGATCCATCCCGTGGGGTGCTTAGATCTGGCCTGCAGGGCCACCCTGGAAACAGCAAAGAACTTGTTCACGGTGCCTCTGTCAGTGAAAACGGAGCTCACAAGGGCCGCGGGCAGGTCTCTGTTTACTCTGGCAGAGGGTTGCAGAAAGCCATCGCAGCTGAAAACGGAGCTCGGGAGCCCATTTTCGCTGGCAGAGCACTCGGGCCAGCACAGGCGCTCCCGACACAAGGGACATTGAGCTGGCCACGCCCACCCTGGCCATGCCCACCCCAGCCCCCTTAGGTCAAACACAACCCTGATGTGGGCCCTCAATGAAATCGAGTTTGACACCTCTGTTCTATAGGAAATAGTTCTCATCCTATTCACAGCTCTTAGATAAAAAGGAAATGGTGCTTGGGTTTTTTGGGTTATTCTTATAGTTTTACAGTCATCAAAGATCCTTCCGATTCATTCTAGGTTCTTCTTAATGTTGTATGGAAAAAGAAATTAATTAATTTTTTTTTTGAAAGGGTCAAATATTCATACTGAAAGAGAGGATGTTTCTATGTTTACAATTTATTATGGTTCTCAAATACAATTATGCTGAAGCAGTTATATCAATTCAGGGAAAGTACAGCAGCAGTGGTACAAGATCACTGCAAGGAGCAGTTCTGACTGAGATCTACATTGATATGACCACTATTTTGTAAACTGATGTGTTGGGATTTGAGTCCAAGAAGTTCCAACTATCTTGACTACTACCTGGAGATTCTGGGAGCTATAGCTCCAACAAATCCAGAAGAAACTAGACTTCATAGATGCTTAGGACTGGGAATCAAAAAAAACCTCAAGATATTGGCCACAGTCATGCTATTGAAGCCCTGATCTTTTTTTATAGCGTATATAACAAAGGGGCAGAGGTTTGATCATGTGACCACAGCTGCCATCTTGATCTTTTTGGTCCCACAGGCACCCCTGATAGGCTGTTATGGCTGCCATAGGGTAGCCAACATCTTTAATAGCATTCACTGTTATAGTAGACTATGAGTGGTGCATAATTATAGTCTGTAAAAGATTTTTAAAAATGTATCAATCCAAAGTCATTAAAAAATGGGGGACCAGAAAAGATAGAGTTGAAACATTAGTGAACCTTTTTTGCCACTTCAATTCACTGAGGTTATATATGTCACTTCAACTCACTGAGATTATATTCTTTATTGTATGCTGATATAAGACATTTATGAGCTTGGCATTTCCTTGTGATAAAACATGACTGAGTCTTTCTTTCTTATAAAGAGAACTATCTTTACTGAAAATTTGAAAATTAGCAATTTCTTAAAAAGCAGCATCAGTGGGAAATCATGAACTTGGAGTCCTTTGGGAGTTGGGCGGCATACAAATATAATATAATATAATAAATAATATGTGGCTTTGGCATAATGTGTGACAGTTTATAACTAATGGCTTATGTTTTAGTGATATGTGCAGACTAAGCCATTGTGACATAATGGGCTTATTCAAAACATATTAACAACTCATCTGTCACGATTTACAAACCATGTGTCTTACCATGATCATCTGGGGAAAAACATATACGTTACGGATCATTAATAGGTTGTTGTTGCTTCTTATGTCATTAATCTTTCTCCCTTCATGTAACAGGTTTCACAAATATCCATTACTTTTGCTGGGGCCAGAATGATTGCTGATATTTTTGTGAGCAATAGGTTAAGAAAAATCTTTTCATTTGAACACTTTTTAAATTCTCAGTTCCCACCCCATCTCAACTCCACAGAATTTCCCCTGATAATTCAAATAAATTTAGGAGCAAACAACCATATTTTATGATGATGGTAGAGAAGAGGAGTGATCCTTGTTATTTCTTGCCATCTATTTACATGACCATTTTAATCACAGGTTTTGATGATTTTGAGTTATCTTAAAGTGGGCTCCAACTTCAAATCATGTGAATATTGTTGGCTGTACAGTATCTAAGTCAGCTTGTTTGCGTATGTATTTATATTCCATCTTTATTATTTTTTATTTTTATAGTTATAAATATTTTATTTTTGTAAATAACTCATGGCAGCGAACATATCTAATACTCCTTTCTCCTCCTATTTTTCCCACAACAACAACAACCCTGTGAGGAACTGACAGAGAAAGTGTGACTGGCCAAAGTCACCCAGCCAGTTTTCATGCCTAAGATGGGACTGGAACTCTCATTCTCTGTATGTTATACAGCCAACCTCCATCTTCTAAGCTTGTTGGCTGTCTTTAGAGCAGTGGTTCGCAACCTTCCTAATGCCGCAACCCTTTGGCGCGATGATGTCATCACGCCGCGACCCTTTGGTGCGATAATGTGGTGTCTTGGTTCCTAAGACCATTGGAAATATGTGTTTTCCGATGGTCTTAGGCGACCCCTGTGAAAGGGTCGTTCGACCCCCAAAGGGGTCGCGACCCACAGGTTGAGAACCGCTGCTTTAGAGAATAACAGAAACATTGTCAACACATTAATATTGAAAAAAATGGGGGGGGGACTTTTCCTCATATGTTCTCAGAGTGTCCTTACACAGTCTATATTAAACTCCAACTGTACTGGGAAGGTTGGGCAGTCATCTACCATATCATCTGGAAGAAAAGTCAATCTGACATTGGTTCGAGATAAATGCAGCAAAGTAATACCGTACAGATTCAAGGCTGTTGGGTCCCTCTGTCCTGGAATTTCCTGTATGGACAGAGCTGGGAGTAACATCAAACATTTTAAAAGCAATGACATTTGCACCAAAGTTGAACACAACAGGAATACAGCCATGTGTTTTATGAATGGATCAGCACATCTGAAATACTACACAGTATAATTGTTTTCTTTCTTCTAAACCTCTTTGTTCAAAGGATCAGGATATCCTGGCGCTAACCACTGCTGGAAAATAATATAATTGCAACAATGGTATAATACTTAAGAAGGATTTCACTTTTTATGCAAGTTCTGTGTTAAATGTTTAGGTAAAACATGACTATATTCAAGGAGCTATTAAAGCTATTTAATTAAAGAAACATTTTAGCAAATATATGAGAAACACTTAATAATACACCCTTTTTTTCAGGTAGAAATGCTAAGGGTGCTTGGACCTCATGCTGTTACTGATGATTATTTTGGCATCAGTAAAATAGATGTGTGTGTGTGTGTGTGTGTGTGTGTGTGTGTGTGTGTGTGTGTGTGTGTTCCAATTTTTAAAACACAAGGATGTTAAAATTCAGTCCACTATGTTTTCCTTCTTCTATGAATGAAGTTCCTGTTTATTTTCAAGTGTATGTTTTAGAAATGATACTAAGTTTAATATTAGCCTGTGTGGAAACTAAAAGTTAAACTATGAAACTCTGAAGTCAAAGTCAAAGTTAATCTCATTTTTAATTATTTGTAAAACTACATTGAAAGAAAGAAAAAAAGAACTGATTAGTTCACTCTTCCTAGAAAAAGCATAAACAACAGAGCATTTATCTGATCACCTTCCCAGAAAGTTCTACAGCCTAGAATGAGCAATCCAGAAGTCCTTTCTATCAACTTGGATATACCTTTCTGATACCATAGTAGCAGGACAAATAAAATTGGTTTACTGCAATCTGAAGTGGCATGTTTAGAAGAGAGATTGTTGCTTGAATAATCCTGTTCCCCAATCACAGAGAGTTGGATCTATCAACCAATTTCACTAGAAATAGGTTGGTGCTTTGTTTTAAGCAAGTTTTAATAGATTCACTGTAGCTTTTTGGACTAGACAAAAGTTCAGAATACTTTTCACCCATAATCTTTTGGTCAATTTTATTAAACACTAGCCGATAACCCGGCGTTGCCCGGGTATTTATTTATCCCAATCCTGTATTAGACAAAATACTGTGGGGGTAAGACACCCCTAGCACCCCTAGTCCATTGTGACGCTCAGCTCCCTCCACGCCGGTCACCCATCCCGATGGGGTCGCCGCAGCACAGCCCCGGGCGACATCCGCCACCGCTGAGGGGTGTTAGGGGTGTCTTACCCCCACAGTATGTTTTTCCAGAGAGTAGGTCATCTGTGTACCAAGTTTGATTAAAATTGCTCGAGGCATTCCAGAGTTATGCTGGAACACACACACACACACACACACACACACACACACACCCACACCAGGAGTGTCTTCCCCCCCCCCCCCAGTTTTTGTTTCCCCAAAATAAGCCATCTGTGTACCAACTTTGGTTGACATTGCTCGAGGTGTTCCCGAGTTATGCTGGAATACACACACACACAAACACCAAACAACACCCACACACACACACACACACACACACACCCCTAGGCACCAATATTTGTTTCCAGAGGGTCAGTCATCTGTGTACCAAGTTTGGTGGACATTGCTCGAGGCGTTCCAGAGTTATACTGGAACAAATATACATCCATCCATCCATCCTTTTTTATATATATATATAGCTAGAAGAGGAACAATTATTAAGAAATATGTTGTGGGTTCTATCCTTCCAAGAACCATGTCCACATGTTTCAGGCTGGACAAGTTGAAAATTATTATTTATAGCTTGATAGGAGAAGTTGTTTCAACTAGACCTTTCAGCTGGAATCATTTCCAGTTGGAATCATTTCAAGATTTTATGTGAACAGTTCACTTGGTATGATTTAGAATATTTTATTTTCATGGGCCAGAAGTTGGATGATTCTGTTGTAAGATAATGGTGGCAAAGCTGCGTGAATATAGATCCTTACCTGAATTTGCTTCTGTGCAGGAAGACTTCAGCAGTGAGAAGGCTTTTTTTTTCCTTGTTCTAATTTTTTTTTTTTACAGTTTTTCCATAAGATCTTACTGCAAGGTATGATTTTTCACCTGCTGGTTGAGGTTGACCTAGGTATCTTCCCAATTTCTCTTGTCTTTAATTTTTTCCCCTTTTTAGAAATGGAACTTTAAGTTCAAAACAAATCCAAAACTGTTTGTTGGATATTGTACCATTCCTGAATCCTGTGGCTTTCCTGATTCATTTCATTCACAGTTCATTCTGGAATGTGAATCAGTGTTATTTCCTGTCCAGCTGAAGAGCAGTTGAGGTTACCAACTAGCTAATCCTCTGCACTTCAGATTTGCTGCGATTGAAAACCATACAACTAGGAAGAGAGTAAAAGAAGGGGGGGGGAGAGAGACTTTTAGAATTGTACTACTTTGTGCAGAAATTCAAACACAGCTGCCTTAATACTCCCATCCTGGAGCAGTTAGTAGATGTTTTGGGAAATGGCTGTAAGGACTTGTCAAGCTAAAACGAGGTAAATTTAAGCTGGTGTTGCTGGATGGCTCAAAATTCTCTACACTCCTCTCCCAGCCCAAAAATATTCCACAGCAGAAGTTGGCAAAACTTTGGTTTCTAAAACCAACAGCTGCTCACATCCTTATGCCTAATTATCGCAGGGCTGGTAAATAAAAGCTTCCCCTGTGGGTGTAATTGCATTTGCCTGGTAGTCTTAGCTGACATGGGCCAGGGCCAGGAAAGAGAAGAGAAGCAAAAGAAAACATTCCTCTAGTTTGGATTTTTCTTCTTCTGAGACTAGCTGTAGGCTGGGTTTAATCAAACACGGTTAACTCAAAACTTTAGAGGGAGGGAAAGGGGAAAAGGAGAACATTTGCATGCAATTGAGAAGGAACAGCTTTGGAACAGTCATGACTTGGAGACTCTCTGAAAGATAAATTTCAAGCAGAATTTGTTGATTCGACTTTAGGAGCAACAAGACTGCTGTAAGTTTAGAGAAACTGTTAGAGACAGCTGGTTCAAGGATGTTTGGTGCTTCTACCCCTCCTGGAATTTAAAGGCATCCTCGTCTTCTGAAGAAGCATCCGTCTTTTTGAGAATGCCTGTGCTGAATAGGTTTTTCAGTGTGTCGGACAAGGGTAGGCAGTGGGGGACTGACGAAGATCGGATGCCCTTGTCTGCCGAGACCCTGCCCGTCTCTCAACAGGGAATTCTGTCTTGGGGTTTGCCTGAGAAGTTCAGAATCATAAAGCTAATCTGGAAATCCAAAAATGAGCTTGCGGAGACGAAGAGGAGAGGAGTTCTTGAAAATGGAGGGAGTACTCATGTTTTATTAGGTAAGTTTAAAATATGCAATCAAAATTATGTTGGCATGGCTTTAATAATAGGCTTGGCTTGCCCTCCCCCCAAATCCCCCCCCCAAAAAACCTGGTATATTTGATTGTTTACTGTTTAAACCTGTCATGTAGATGAACTCTATATATTCATTCTCCATTAGGGGCTAAGAGCATTGAAGGCTCTTGTGGGTTTACCATATTTACTTAAATTATATAAGACAGCATTCAGAGTCAACGTCCTCGCTGCAGTCATCAATGAAGAATCAGTATTTTGTGTTCTCATAAATTTTTTACCTTATGCCACTTACTTTAAAATACTCCCTAATGCATGTAGCAAGACTTCTTCTCAGTGAAAATGCATAAAATTATGCTGTTGATTAACATGTTAAGAGATTAGTGCATAAATTTTGGATAGCATATTAAGAGCAACAAATGTCCCAAATCCTAAAGGTGACAGAATCAGCTTTGGTGATTGTTTCCCAACATTGGAAGCTTGTTCCCTCCAACCAAAATCTTAATCTTTAAACCTGTAATGAACTCCAGAACTAACGAAGTTAATGAGCAAACAAAAATTTAGTAATTGGGGAATTAAAGGGGAAATATAATGGAATCAAATTCATTTTTTAAAATCTCTAGTAACAATATAGCAAAATTAAGTATGTGTTTAACTTTCTGTTGCAATTAGTGCAGTATAATCAACATTTACTAGATTATATTCAGTTTTTTAGTTACTTGTTTGTACATGTTCAGTTGTGAATTGTGTCCAAATAAATACTTTGGGATCAAAATCACTTTTTGTAAATCAGTGGGGAATTTAGGCATTTCTATATCTGCATTAGTGCCTAGCTAAATATCTATAATGCTTTTTCTAAATTATTTTTCTTTACAATGTTGTTTAAAAACAAATTAATAACATTGTGCTTTCCTTATTTTAGGCTACTATTTAATAAAGAGAGAAAGAAAAAGAAAGATTCAGAAATATTTGAAAAGTGAAATAAATCTTTATGATTAAGGCAAATGCATTTTGACCATTTCCAAAAGTGTTGACTTAGTCTACACTTTCATTAGTAAATACTAATGAAGGTATTTACTTCATGAGTCAGCAAAGTTATAATATTACAAAACTAATATTCATTTTCATACTCTATTAATGTTATAGGTATAACTGATGTTGAGATTCAGCTCATGGCATTTTTATTTAAGTCTGCTGAGTTTGGTTCTAGATAAGAACCAGCACTGTGTACAAAGTTGTATAAGCACTGCTTTTAAAGCATGATGGTGTTCACTACATGTAATCTGTATTGAATGTTCGGTCTCCTTAACTTACCCTTACTAAGATCATAAAACCCTTGGTTATTACATTATCAATATAAAAGCAAACCAAAGAAATAAATCTATTTTGTTCTCATCTCTTCATATTTTATGTTGTGCGGTGGCGCAGTAGTTAGAGTGCAGTACTGCAGGCTACTTCTGCTGATCACCAGCTGCCAGCAGTTTGGCAGATCGAATCTCACCAGGCTCAAGGTTGACTCAGCCTTCCATCCTTCTGAGGTGGGTAAAATGAGGACCCAGATTGTTGGGGGCACTATGCTGACTCTGTAAACCACTTAGAGAGGGCTGTAGAGCACTGTGAAGCAGTATAAAAGTCTAAGTGCTAAGTGCTATTGCAATTTTTACAAGATAGTCACATTTTTACAAAATAGTTATATTTTTACAAGGTAGCATATTTTCAGATATATTTTCCTAAAATGTACATTTAAAAAATTTGGACCAATGTGACAAATATATCCATATCAGTTAGTTCAACTAATAAGTATATGCTTTTTCCCTAATGTAATTATTTCTTATGGAGAAACCACACCACAATATTCAGAAAAATACAAATACTGTAAGGTAATTTTTTTATTGCACGATGGCTCAGAAATTATGAATTTATATAGGTTCATCTCCAAATGCAAAGTGAGTGCATTTTGTTCCTTTCCTAATGTGAAAATTTTTTAACTGCAATATACATAGAGCATACTTGTAATCCTTCGAAGATACCAAGGTAGAATCGGAAGTGCATCCAAAAATGTGACAGCCAATCAAAACCTTTCTAACTGATAGGGAGAGTAGGGGTACTTCTACAACTCCATGCTCAGCTATTGGCCAATGTGAGGCAGAGTTTGCCCCTCAGTTTCTCATTGAAAAGTACATCCACCATAAAATAGGGCAAGTGTATTTCCTGTCCCCTGATGGCACCTCTTGGCATGAGTTTGTATTTTAGAGCTTTTATTAATCCCTGCCATTCCATTACCCTCTGGAGATGAATTGCTGGGAGCCAAGGGTGAGTGGAGCATCCTATCTCTCTAGTGACCCCACTGACTGCCTCTTGTAAAACAATGGAGCAGAAGAGAGTTGTACTTCCTCTAACTCTATGATAAGTACCCAGTGACATCATTGCCCAGGGAATTAATTTGCTTGAATTGAACTGAAACTGTACCTAGTAATGCTCTCACACTGCAGAGGCCATAGGAAGAGAAAAGGGAAAGGAACAACAACCAAAAGCATCACAAATTACTCTGCACAGCTGTCTTCTCAATTTATTCCTGCCCTAGTGACTTTGACAATGTTCATATTTTCAATTTGTAGAAGTTACATGCTCGTATATACATTATTGGAAATGCTCTTTGAATATTTTACTTAATAGCAATACTGAGACTTGTCTTTTTTTGCATCTCTACACATTAACCAAGAATATTAGGGTTTTATGAATTTTTGCAGGAATTAATCTAGAATCTGCTACTTTTGATTCTGTGCTCTCCTATTTTTTGTTTAATAATATTTTGCAATGTTTACAAAGTGTCTAAGTACAAAGCGTTCAGAAAGGAATTAGAAGGAGGCAATCCACATGAAGTTATGGCCAGCAAATATCATGGTGTCTTGCTTTTTGAATACAGTAACCAGAAGTCCCTTTGGAACGGATTGCAGGAGGATTGGAGAGCAACATACCGGTAAAAGGTTGCTGTGCTTTTCAACCATATAGGAAGAATATCTTTGAAAGATACAAGATGAGGTTAGGAGTGTAGCTGTTGCTTTGGAAATTTGGATTACTGTTTCACATGATATAGTGTTGAATGTACTAGCTGGAGAGCCGTAGCCAAGCAGCTGGACTTTCACATTAGTAATCAGCATGGAGTGGAATAGCAGTGGAGGAAATGAAATGTGAGTGTTATGTGCACACATACACATACACAACCACAAACACAGAGACAGGCAATAAAGGATAGGAAAATGTCAAGCTCCAAAGGAAAAAAAAAATACCATGTGCATTTCCAATCTGGAAACAATTTATATTAAAATGATACTAAATTAGAAGGTTAGAAAGGGAGAGCGAGCTGTATATGATTTCTAAAGTAATTTGGGTAGGGAGGGGACAAGGAAAACCAAACAAGATTTTAAAGTTTTGTGGGGCAATTAGTAGTTGAATGTTCTGTGGAATAGACCTCAGTCAGAAAGGCATAAAGTAATCCTGCATCAACCATATTTTGTGGGCAAGTGATACTGGAAAATATGGGGAGAACTACCAGGGCAGGAAAAATAATATTGCCATCTCTTCTTGTTAATTCAATAGAACACCGTTCTCTCTGGGGCTTCTAATGGCTCTTTTACGCTTGGAATAAAAGTATATTCAAATAAACAGGAGGTGCAGTATGAGGAAATATGGTATTTACTAAATAGTGATATTTTATTTTCTAAGATGCTAGAAGGGTTATTGAAAAATTGGAAAAAGTTATTGGGTTATTGGAAAAAGTAAAAATATTAATAAATTCCAAAGACATCAAATAACTCTGGCCACAGAGATATTTCAAGATATTTTTTATGTCCATATGGTAGATGAATGTTTACTATAGAGAATACAGGAACAGTTCTAACTATTCAAGAACTATAAGATGCTTTCAATAAATGTGACTTCATCATAATTTCCTGATTAGAATCAACAAATATCAGGACAGGTTAAGAATCGCTTGGACTTGTGTATAAATTAATTCCTTTTCAAATCCTTTCTTAAGTGTAATCTTAACTTTCTTAACTGTTTTACATTAAATCTTGGCATTAAATTCTCATTTCCCCAATACTTACAATATTCATTTTCTGTCACCAGCTTAGACACCTTTTTTCATTATACTGTGCTGGGACTCTACTCTTTCAGGTCACTTTTCCCATGCAATCTGCATCCTAAAAGTTATAACTTTCTTTTTCATAGCCCAGAGAAATCCCACAAGAGTTGTTTGGTTTGGTTGCCTTAGGCCAGTGTTTCTCAACCTTGGCCGTTTGAAGGTGAGTGGACTTCAACTCCCAGAATTCCCCAGCCAGCTTTGCTGGCTGGGGAATTCTGGGAGTTGAAGTCCACCCACCTTCAAATGGCCAAGGTTGAGAAATAATGCCTTAGGCCAATACAGCTATCCTCTGTCATAAAAAAGTGAAGAGAAACATTGAAGTCAAAGAAAGATATCTTCAAGGAAATACTAGAATAATAGAAGGCTTATGGAAACATCAATATTTTTAAAAAAATCATTTGAATTATATACTCAGCACCTGCCAAGTCTTTCATGAGATGCTTAGGGCCAAAGAGACAGTTTATAGAATGGAATAACAGAGTTGGAAGGGACCTTGGAGGTTTCTAGTCCAACCTCCTGCTCAGGCAGGAAACCCTATACCATTTCAGACAAATGGTTGTCCAATCTCTTTTTAAAAAATTCCAGTGTTGGAGCATTCACAACTTCTGGAGGCAAGTTGTTCCACTGATTAATTGGTTCTCTTCTCTGTAACAATACTCCTAGACAAGACAGTTCATATTTGATCAACTGGAACTGCCACACAAGGGGGTCAGTGCAATGCAATGCAGCACAAAGAAACAGGGCAACCTCATTTAAGGGGATCCTTTACAAAGACTTATTTTTGGGGTTAATCACCTTCAAAGCTTGGATGAATCCAAACATACTGTATAGTCATGTTCTTCTAAATCCAGAACTATGAACCCTTAATCCATAATACACATAGTCCTCAACTTACAACAATTTGTTTAGTAACCATTCAAAGTTACAATGGCAAAGTGGTAACTGTCCAATGGCAAATCATTCAAAGTTACAATGTGTTTCACAGTTACAACCTTGGCAAAGTGGTAACTGTTCAATGGCCATGATCATGTGATCAAACTTCAGAAGCTTGGCAACTGGTTCATATTTATGTCCGTTGTTGTGTCCCAAAGTTGGCAAAGTGGTAACTGTTCAATGGCCATGATCATGTGATCAAACTTCAGAAGCTTGGCAACTGGTTCATATTTATGTTCATTGTTGTGTCCCAAGGTCATGTGATCATCTTTTGCAACTTTCTGAAAAGCAAAGTCAATGAGGAAGACAGATTCACTTAACAACGGGGTTACTAACTTATCAACTGCAGTGATTCACTTACCAACTGAGGCAAGAAAGGTGGTAAAATGGAGCAAAACTCACTTAACAAATGTCTCACTTAACAACAGAAATTTTGGGCTAATACATTGCAGGTGGTAAACATAATAATTTGCGGGAGCTAAAGCAATACCTGGAACACATATGAATACAAGGGAAATGTGCTAATTGTTATCACTGTTGTACCATCTAGACTGGGATCAATTGTGAGTATTAACAACAAAATGGCTACTCCACCAGCTGGCTAATTTTACCTCTTCTGATCAGAATTTTGCTGCATTTCAGGATATAAAAAGACATCCATGGAAAGATATCTTGATTAGGCGTTACTGATTATTACATATTAATAAAATCCACATATTGATTAAATCAACCATCTAAAATGATTCAACTGTGTCATCTAATCCAGTTGCCTTGCTATTGTTGAAAATATTTCTTCAACTGTGTTTCACTTGAAACATTCTGGTGTTCTTCCTCTATTTGCAGCCCTTCCAATGTTACATATGCATATATGAAAATGGGACAAAACTGAACTATAAAAAATAAAAAAAGGAAAAACTGAGTAAAATTCTCATTTTTATTTGATCTTTGATTGAATTCAATGTTTCAGCTGAAATTCAGTGTTTTTAAACACAGAAAATAAAATTTGTTCATTGATTTGTTTAAATCCTGGTGTATTTGTTCTAGACTCAGTGATTATTATAATTATTGCCCATTTTTCTCATTCTCTCTTGCCTTTGTATTTAATTATTAGACTTCTGTATCCATAACACAGGGACATGCACAATCATTTAAAGTGCTATTATATACAGTATATTGTATATAATAGTATATAGTATATAATAACACAGAAATGTCTACTTCCCACATCGTTTTTCAGATGCCATCAGGAAGTGATATATCTTAGTAAAGGTAAAGGTTCCCCTCACACATGCGTGCTAGTCATTTCCGGCTCTAGGGGCGGTGCTCATCTCCGTTTCTACGCCAAAGAGCCAGCGCTGTCCGAAGACATCTCCGTGGTCATGTGGCCAGTATGACTAAACGCCGAAGGTGCACGGAGCGCTGTTACCTTCCCACCAAAGTGGTCCCTATTTTTCTACTTGCATTTTTTACATGCTTTCGAACTGCTAGGCTGGCAGAAGCTGGGACAAGTAACGGGAGCTCACTCTGTTACGTGGCGCTAGGGATTCGAACTGCTGAACTGCCGACCTTCTGATCGACAAGCTCAGCGTCTTAGCCACTGAGCCACCGCATCCCCTGATATATCTTAGTGTCTCCCTTTTTTCTCGTAGATCTTTTAACAACTTCACTGCATGAATGTTTCCCAAAATTGCAACACAAAAAAACTGTAGCTTTTTTCAAATGACTGAGCAAGGAGGATTGAGGGATTTTTTTTCTGACCTAAGGATGCAGCATACTTAGGCTTGTTCTACTGCAAGGAAGGATAACCTGGAGTTCTAAGGATGCAAGCAACTTTCAGACCTTTTTGCGTGTATTTTTGGAGAATCCTCTGACCAATGTTCTTGAATATGTTGACATAATTTCTTGCCATTTTTTGTGGCAGGAAACAATTCAAAAAAATGTAGTCTAAGCCCAAAGAGAAGAGAATGCTAAAATACCACCCAATCATGGGAATCGTGCACAGAAGATCTTGGTCTCATCGCTTGGCATCATCACCCTGCCTACTCTAGCCCTTGCCACCCAAAAAACATTAAGTGAAGACCCTAGCCTGTATGGCCAATGAAACAGGATAAAGACTTCCTAGTTATTTGCTGAAAGTTGGGTAACAAAGCGTGCAGAACAGCCACTGCTAATTTTGTCCTCATGTTTCTTGACCTCGTTTACTACCCAGACCTCACAAGCCTTTTACTAATATTTCTGTAGGCTCTGTGTCCCTAGAAATATTCTTACATCTGGCTTTGCTTATGGTGAAATTATATGGTTTGGGAAAGGTCAAATTACTACAGCATTGATGGGAAGTGTATCCACTATATTTAGATAGCCTGTTATGTACTCTCGTGTGCAGAAGCACATATTATGTACAACTTCGTGAACAGCATGCGTCATTAAAACCAAACAGTAAAAATCTGAAGTAATCAACCTACAGAACCTAATATACAAATATTGTTTCGAAAATACTGTTTTTATTTCCACTTATATAATATGAACTAGCTCACTTTGAGTAAAGTATCAAATGTAGTTGATGAATCATCGTAAAATACTGCACAAGAATGTTAGCATTGCTTGATACATATGAATTAAGTGATCTGAGAATATTGTTTATTAATTTGTATTTAAAGTTATTGAAATTAATTTAGGCTTTTGGTTTTGCATGAAAGATGGATGTCACTGCTGAAATCTGTCATTCGTGAATAGCTGTAAAAAAGCTTCTGATATCAGAAATATATAGCAATTTATATGGTGTTTTTATTAATTGCTGAAGGGTCTATTGGAGGGAAAGGGAGCAAGAATATTTTGATGATATATCACTCTGCTTCCTAAACAATGAAGTTCACCAAAGAAAAATTTCTTCAGTCAGTGTCTTAGGATGCCATTGCAATTATGCCTTTGCTTCTTCATATACAATGGTACCTTGGTACTCATCGTTAATTTGTTTTGGGAGGCGCGATGAATACAAAAAACTATGAGTACCAAACAAATTTTCCCATAAGGAATAATGTAGTGAGTCACAAGGCAGCCGACATTGATAAGTTTTAGCTTGTGTGTTGCATACCAAACACACAATGAGTGCTGGGACAAAATTTCCATGTCAAAATGTGTTGAGTGCCAAATTCGATGAGTTTCAAAGCAGTTGAATACCAAGGTACCACTGTAAATGCATGTAGCTTCTAGAATGGTGCAACTGAAATAAAGTTTTTCTTTTGTTTATTGTTTTTACAAGGATATAATGGAAAATAGTACACATCTGAACCACTTGGCAACTGGCACAAGGTAATGGTAGCTAGCCAATACATAAAATTTTGAGGGAGAAATAGCTAGAAAACAAGATGTAGAACACTTAACAAAACTAAAATTGTTCTTGATATAAAAGGTATTCAGTCATGACTCTGATGATACCGTTAATCAAAATCTTCTACAAAATTAGCCTTCACATTTGCCATTAATATGGATGGGTTAAGTGGGTAGGTTGTGTGCATTGTGTGCTGTGTTTCATTTTGCCTGCAAAAGAAGTGAGAGGATTAAAAGATGCCTGTGTATGTACAAGCTATGGTGCTTTATACACAAATCCTGCTAATGCTATAGAGCTATGAATGCAAAGTGCATTAGTTCAATGTTGAACATTCAGACTCCATTTAAAGTTTGTTAGTTGGAGCTGTAGTTTGGAACTTTGGGGAAATCCTTTGATTTCATGCTCTTTTGCTTTGTGTAGCTTTTATTTATTTATTTTTATTTTATTTTATAAAATTTATATGCCGCCCAACTCCCGAAGGAGGTTGTTGTTTTTTCAATGAAACACTCTGCATTTGGTTGGTTTGTTAAACTTTGGGGTTGTGCACTCTATCCTTGCTCTTATAGCTTGTTGAAACTCACTTTAAAGGGTGCATTTAAAATGTGATGACTTCTGTGTTGATTTGTATACCCTTTGTATACGCTCTTCTGGCCTATACGTGGGGATGTGATGGAACTGTTGCTGAGCTTTTGCTCAGTCTTTGATTCTGTTGATGAGATTTCAGAAGAGCTTTGTTTGCTAGTTGTAGAGCTGAGGGTAAATACTATATTTTCCTTTACTTTTAGAGGAACTTTTGCTGTTTTGTTAGGATATGTTCCTTCTTTATGCAAGAATGGAAGACAGCAGTGTTTGATGTAATTAAAAAGCATACCAAATATAATGCCTGAACTTGCTAAGTACTTGAGATGGTTGCTTGTTTTGAGCATCAACTGCCCAACTACTGAAAAATTGGCCATTTTGTTGTTGTTGTTGATGATGATGATGATGATGATGATGATGATGATGATGAATGATCATATAGGAAAGTAAATAAATAGCACAGCAAGTACACTTTCAGCCTGATTCACTTGTGTCCAAGTTAGAAAATGTTAATTGAAAAGAATACAGTTGAAACTAACTACGGTATTTTGTCCAGTTGATTAGCTGAACATCTAAGTACTTACTTAAAGAAATGAGAAAAACATTTATTGACAAGAACAGAGCATTCTGGTTTTCTGCTTCTATTACAACTAATCCCTACAAGGATTTAATATTTTGAGCACGTTTTAAAATCATCCCTTGGGTCATTTTTCTTCTTCTCTGTGTTACGTAGGTAGCTGGTTTCAGTAAACAAAATCTGTCACCTCCGACTATTCTTGGCATCCTGAGTTACAAAAAAGTAGCAAGGGGCTTACTCTAGTTTCACATTGTTTTCAGGGCTCAAACATTTTAAATGTTTCAAATATTTCCCATCAGAATGCAGTTTGAAGCAAAACCCATATCCTTAACAAAGAATTTTGCCAGGTAATCGTTAAATGCTGGCTTATCTTGTAATATTTTCTTTGTTTTCCTACTTTATTGGAACAGAATAATACATCAACTGACTTATATTTAGATTGCAGTTTTATGTTCTTTATCTTCTTGGTCCTAACTTTTTTTTTTTTTTTTCTTTATACTTTTCCCATTTGACTTCTGTAAGATCTGTTAGTTTGATCTCTGTGTCATGCTTTCATGAACAATTGAGATTTCCTTTGTCTGCTAGATTTCCAGTCTCTGATATATTCCTTATACCATGTTATGTATCATAAAAATGAACCAGGAAAGAAAGGGCTTCAGAGAGTTGAAAGCTACTGTATTTCTCTTTCCAATTCTAGGCAGTTATGTCAGGTTGCTCTCTTTGATTGGACTGTTTTTGAATATCAGGTCAATTTGTAATAAAAAAGCATCCTTCTATTGTTGAACTCTATATGCTGTATATATTACTCAGACCTGGCTAGGCAGACTGGGACAGATTCCTCTAATTCAGAGCAACATTAGCATCATTAGGAGGATCAAGTGAGGTGTTTATCTACTCTGTTTTATATATAAACCGAATTGTCAAATGTTCTACCTCCAACTAGAATAATAATCTATGAGGCAGTTTTGAAGTATTGTTCATCATTTTGGGCTAGAAAACCAGAACAGGGTTCTTGTGTCACTCAGTCTGCAGTCTCTGTTATGCATGTGTGTACCTTCAAGTCGGTTTTGACTCCTGGCAACTGTCTGAACAAATCCTTGCAATTTTCTTGAGACTTCAGAAGTGGTTTGCCCTTATCTCCTTCCTAGGCTGAGAAAGAGGGACTGGCCCAAGGTCACCTAACTCCAAGGTGAGACTGGAATTCACGATTTCCCGGTTTCTAACTTGATACTTTAACCACTCCACTAAACCTAGTCTCTTGGCTCTTGAAGACAAATAGTAGCTCCTGCATAGCAATGGAGTGGACAAAGAGGACCAACTAAGGACTTAATAGTTGCCATGGCAACATAGGGCTATCCTAATACGTTACAATCCCAATCCATATGGCAGTGTATACTTTTGATAGGCTTTTTGCTGCAGTTTAACTTCAGAATAAGCTGGTAGTAGTAGATTATCCCTTTGGCATTTCTGGATGATCTCTTTTACCAAGGCTTTTGGCTCAATTTACTGTTAGTAGCGACTGATTTTAAATAGGGTAGGCTTTAATGGGATTGTGGCGTTGCTTTATAAACTGATAATATCATGATTTCTATATGGTACTGGATTTTGTTCATCCGTTGTTATCTTCTGATAGCAAGTATTTGCTTACACACAGCGAGAAGCTTAGAACACACTGAAAAGTGGATAATAAAGTCATGAAATGCAAATAGCACAAACCTTAATAATTCAGCTTAAAATTATACTTAAACAACATCCATATCTGTGAGCATTTATAATAGCAGGATCAAGCATTCTCTTTACTGAATAAAACCCACTGCTTATAAACAGTAACTTAGAGTTGTCCAATGGCAAAAAAGAGCCTGTTAATCAACAAATGGAAATGATTTCTCAGTCACCAAACCAGGCTGATGCTGGTAAACAACATCTACTTAGCAAAAGGTCTTTCCAAGATGAAAGGAAGCTCAAACATCCTGCTTTGTACACAGAAGACATTGTGCCTTCTCCAGTAGACAGACATTCATTAACTATTAGAGGAATTATTTTCTAACAGCATTTCCCGGTCAGACTCCAGTGACTCAATTCTTAAATGTTTCTTTTAAGAGGATATTTTTCCAGACTTCTGGAAATCTACCACCAAATATTTGTGTCACACCTTAGGCACTAGTTTTCAAGACATCTTGTGGATTGCTAATTAAGGTTTGCATAATACCACAAAATTGCAAGCATTCCTTTGAAATAAGAAAGAATGCATACAGCCCTGTGGGAGTAAATGAAAGGGGGGGGGTTACATTAAAAACACTGTTAAATCAGAAGTTACAAGTAGTGATGTTTGGCTGCAAGGAATTTTTCAAGATCGGAGGTAGGCAATGTTCCCCTTAGAGAACACGTCAAAAATTATTCAGGTTCCCAAATAGTTTTTCTTTATTTAAGCATGATTTTATAAAAGGGGATAGAATGAAGAACAGAATCAGCTGACATGATCCTGAAGTCAGGAATACCTGCATCATCAGAGTCATAATAGGGAATGTGGGAGGAGAAAACAGTTATTGAGCTTTGGGGTTTGGGGTCATCGTCAAGATTGCTCCAAAAACCTTTTAACTGAAAAATGGACAAATAATGGCTCCATCAGCATTTTTGAAAATCTAAATATAAAAATATAAAATTGATCTGGACTTCATGTTTTAAATATAATCAGTTTTCCTACTCCCCCTCCTCTTGTTTTCTATCTTCTTCCCTTTAAGTTGGCCTAGTATACATCATCAGAGCCAATTTGTGTTAAAGGCAGAGAGCTAGAGACTGTATTCTGGTCTTGATTTAGGGTTATTTTGGCCCAAATCACTAGTTGATATGTGGCTTCTACCATATCAAATACAGCGGCCAAAGCATTGTACATCTCTGCTATGTGCCATGTACTTGTAAACACACTACAGAAATTTCTTGAAAGTTAATATTTGTCTTCCAATCTTTTTTTTTTTCTTCTTCTATTGAATCATGTCCAGTTCTCAGAGACTGCCTGGATAAGTTCCTGCAGTTTTCCCGGCAAAGTTTTTCAGAAGTGGTTTGCCATTGTCTCCTTCCTAGGACTGAGATAAAGTGAATGGCCCAACGTTAGCAATAGCAATAGCACTTAGACTTATATACCGCTTCACACTGCTTAACAGCCATCTCTAAAGCGATTTACAGTCAGCATATTGCCCCCAACAATCTGGGTCTTCATTTTATCCATCTCGGAAGGATGGAAGGCTGAGTCAACCTGAGTTGGTCAGGATCAAATTCCTGGCTGTGGGCAGAGTTAGTCAGCAATACTGCATTCTAACCACTGTGCCACCATGGCTTCACTACAGTTACCAATCTAGCTGCATGCCCAAGGTGAGACTAGAATTGATTGGCCTCCCACTTTCTAGCCTGATGCCTTAAAAACTACACCAAACTGGCTTTCCTTCCAATCTTACATTTTATGAAAAAAGAGGGCCTGTATATAATTTGAATAATACCATTTCAAGAGATCTCTTTGTGGGTCATAGTCTCATATACAAAGTTTTAATTGTCATTGTGACACATTATTTTCTCTTTCTGGGGGGGGGGAGTATAGATGAAGCAATACCCCTAAGGATATATGTAATGGAAAATAATGACGTGTGTGATTGATAAAAGGTCGTGTATAGCCTGGTCATGAACGATTCCTTGTAAAAGATCAAAGAAGATTTCTACACCCAAATTCCCAAATTCCTAAATCTCTCTAAACAAATGGGACAGGGCATATGACTGGTCTGACATTCTGTATAGTTCTTTATGTAAACTTAGCATTTTCCCTTTCCCACAACAGCTCCCACTGTTTTATCCCACGTGGTTCCATCCATGGTGGATGAAATGCAAGTTGTTGAGAATGAGTTCAAAGTGCTGGAAGGATCTTTTTTTTTTTTTTTTTTTGCTTTCTCTGTGTGTCTCTCTTCTTTATACTGTAGTTCCATTTTCTGTTTCCCTGTCTGGGAAGAAGACTGATATGGCCAGAGGTCTTAATTGCTTGTTTGCAGCATGGTTTAAAATTAGTCTGAAGGCAGTGTGAAATTAGGCCAAAGACTAAATGTTTGCATATCCCTGCTTTAGGATATTGTGGAAAAAATATGGCATTATAATTTTTTTTAAAAAGAGATAACCACTAGTGTCTGTTCAGTGAAGGGGTCAGGGGTGGGTTCTAACTTACCTCGCTGCTGGTTCGCTTCCTCCCGCACCGCGTGGCTGTGCCTCGTGGGCTTGTGATGTCACAGTGACATCACCAGCGGGTCGCTACTGGTTCGGGCAATCCGGTCCGAACCGGGAGGAACCCACCTCTGGAAGAGGTGTGTGTCTCATTGCCAAAAGGACAGTATATTGATATTTCTTCCATGAGGAGTGGTTCAAATGCAGCAATAGAAAATACATAAAGTTTCTTAAAAATGAATTTGAACAAATTTTACTCCTAATATTTTTTTTTCATTGCACAAGATATATCATAGAAAGTGGGGCTCTATCTAAGCAGGAGATAAGCATCCATCCTTTTTGCAGCAAAATAATCCTTCCATTATTGACTTCTTGTCTTTTGTCTCTTATTCTTTCTTTGGCAACAAAGACAATTTATAGAACATAATCCTTTTAAGCATGATTTCTTGTAAAGATTGTCAAAGAAATAGGAGGGAATGTAATTGGAATCCGGGAGAGAACAGGATTTTCTTAGCAATCTGTGACAGCTGTAATATAATTTAAATTATTATTAAAAGAACGCAATTATAAAGCTAACCCCCCTCCCATAGATTTTCACACAAAAGAGAGATGTTAAATCTGCTCTGCAGTTTTAGAGAAGCTGATTATATCTTATTTCTTGTCCACATGACAAGACATTTTAAAGAGGGCACAATAACCACAACATGCAAAAGAACATCATGTTCCAGGCAGCACAATTTAAATTTCTCTCTCCCTCTTATACAACAATCATGCTGTAACTTTTATAACGGCAATATTCTTGGTTGGTATATGATTTTTCTCCAGCTGTTTAAAACAATGTTAACAATCATTCCAATGAAAGTAAATTATATGTAAATATTTATTTTTTGTTGGCTTTCTACACTAATGGTACTACTTTATATTACTTTCTTGAACTACCAGTACTTTAGATCTGAATCAATGGCTCCCAAAAGATTCTACTAATGCAGTTACACATTTCCTGAAAACATTTTCTACCTCTCCATTTCAAACTCTTAACTTTTCCTTTTGTACATCAGATGATCCTCTTAAGTGTTGCTGAACTGAACGTCCAAACAATCTCACGCAACCATGGTAAGATCATGGTAAGAGATGCTGGAAGTTACAAAATCTTGTACTACCAAGTGGCCAGTCCTCAAAGAAGATTTCATGGGGCTGTATGATTGGTGAAGTCAAAGCCAGTACTAGGTGATCCCTCTGGAAAACAGTGTTCTACTGTAGACAGAGGTGATGAAGTTTGCAACATTGTAAGATATATAGGGGTGTCCTGTTCTCATTCATGCAGGTTGTATGAAATTCAGTTGACAACCTTAGAGAAGAACGTTTTTAACATCTTCCATAGAAAGCTTTAAAGTTAGCTTTTCCCTAATGTTGTTGTTAGTTGCGAAGTCGTGTCCGACCCATCGCGACCCCATGGACAACGTTCCTCCAGGCCTTCCTGTCATCTGCCATCCCCCGGAGTCCATTTAAGCTCACGCCGACTGCTTCAGTGACTCCATCCAGCCACCTCATTCTCTGTCGTCCCCTTCTTCTTTTGCCCTCAATCTTTCCCAGCATTAAGTTCTTCTCCAGTGAGTCCTTCCTTCTAATTAGGTGGCCGAAGTATTTGAGTTTCATCTTCAGGATCTGGCCTTCTAAAGAGCAGTCAGGATTGATCTCCTCTAGGACTGACCGGTTTGATCACCTTGCAGTCCAAGGGACTCACAGGAGTCTTCTCCAGCACCATAGTTCAAAGCTCAATCTTTCCCAGCATTAAGTTCTTCTCCAGTGAGTCCTTCCTTCTAATTAGGTGGCCGAAGTATTTGAGTTTCATCTTCAGGATCTGGCCTTCTAAAGAGCAGTCAGGATTGATCTCCTCTAGGACTGACCGGTTTGATCGCCTTGCAGTCCAAGGGACTCGCAGGAGTCTTCTCCAGCACCATAGTTCCAAGGCCTCAATTCTTTGGCGCTCAGCCTTTCTTATGGTCCAACTTTCACAGCCATACGTTGCAACTGGGAAAACCATAGCCTTGACTATACGCACTTTTGTTGGCAGGGTGATGTCTCTGCTTTTTAGTATGCTGTCTATAAATG
>QLTV01002492.1:1378077-1403614 GCA_003457575.1 Thermophis baileyi
TCGACATAGTCTTTGGGCGTCTAAGTGCTATTGCTATTGCTATTGTCTGGCTTAAGTCTGAGCCTGTTAACTCCCATCCAGACCCTCACAGCCTCCAGGCACCAGCACATCACGTCCACCGCTTCACTGAACTGACGCGGGGTGGAGATGTACAACTGGGTATCATCAGCATATTGCTGATACCTCACCCCGTATCGTTGGATGATCTCACCCAGCGGTTTCATGTAGATGTTAAATAAGAGGGGAGAGAGGACCGAGCCCTGAGGCACCCCGCAAACGAGGGGTCTAGGGGTCGACCTCTGTCCTCCTGCCAACACCGACTGTGACCCACCAGAGAGATAGGAGGAGAACCACCGTAACACGGTGCCTCCCACTCCCAACTCCCTTAGTCGTCCCAGAAGGATACCATGGTCAATGGTATCGAAAGCTGCTGAGAGGTCAAGTAGCACCAAGATAGAGGAATGACCCCCAGTTGAAGTCCTCCAGGCTTAAAGTTGCCAAGGTTGGGGACCCCTGTTCTAGAGGCAGCTTTTTCTGGAGGAGACATGAAGAGGTGATGGTGTGGTGGTGGAAACAGGAGTTATGACAATTCGAATGTCTGGAACGGAAGAAGAGATGGCGAAAGGAAAGAAATAATATTACAGATTTTAAACTTTTCCTAGCCCACTCTCCTGCTCTGGATCTAATAGCATTTCTTCTTTGACAACTGAGTTGTAGCCAAGCAGCACAGAAATTTAAATGTTGCACTTTATATTAAGTTTGTCTGGGGCTGATGTTCCAGACATGGGAAGCTGTCAACAATGCTTTCTGCCTTCCCTGACAGCTGCCTAATAAACTAGACTAAAGACAAACAAAGAAAGTGCTGCCTAGCTCATAACAACTGTCTCATTACAGTTCCCATAATTCCTAGCATATAGTGCAATATATAGCATTTTCTACCAGATAAGAAGAATCATCCAGACTTAAATCACCAGGACACTTTAGGGGTGGTTACACTTCTTTTTTCTTTCCTATCTTGAAGCCACAGAGAGTCTGGGTAAGGGGGTAATATCACTGAAATGAGAGAGACCAAGAATGTGGATCATTGTTTTCAGTGGGATAAGGCTTAAGTAAGTATAACAATCAGTATAGGGAAAAGCAAACCAGTTTTGTGCAATTGGCAGGGTAAGACGTGATGTCAATGGAAGACTCATATTTCTTGAAACCAGCCCAGATTTTTTTAAAAAAATGAATCCAGAATTCTCAATCCTGTCTACCCTGGAAAACCCCTGGATGCTGAAAAAGGATTCCTTGTTTGAAGAGAAAAGTTTATTATTTATACTTTGAAATATCTTTATTTGCATATGTATTTGTACTTCAGGATTGTACTCTCCCATTATTCATGGCCAGTGCTTATCATTTTTTAACCAATTTATATTATGTGTTTAATTGTAATGTATATAGTATTGAAGGCACTGGAGGTTTTTCCCTGGCAGTATAAGACTATGTTAGATAAATAAATAAAACTGTACAGTTTTTTTATTTTAGAAACTTTATTTTCTACGTAGAACAGGGGTGTCAAACTCAAGGGTTAGAAGCCAGATCTGGCCCACAGGGTGCTTAGATCTGGCCTGCGGGGCTGCCCTGGAAACAGCAAAGGATTGGCCCGTGGTGCCTCTGCCAGTGAAAACGGGCGGCCCTCCTGAGCTCCATTTTTGCTGGCACAGGGTTGCAGGAAGCCGTTGCAGCCGAAAACGGAGCTCGGGAGCCCGTTTTCGTTGGCAGAGCGCTCGGGCCACCACAGTCACCCCCGACACGAATGACGTTGAACTGGCCATGCCCACCCTGGCCATGCCCACCCTGGCCCCCCAAGGTCAAACACAACCCTGATGCGGCCCTCAATGAAATCGACTTTGACACCCCTGACGTAGAACATTCTGAATTGATCTCACTCTTAAATAATGTATAAGGGGTTAAATAATTATTGGAGGGGAAAACAGTATCTCTAACATTGGCCCCATTGTATTTTGCAGGAGATGCACGCCTGAGAGGTCAGACAGGGGTTCTTTCTGAGCGACGTGGTTCCTACCCATTCATAGACTTCCGTCTTCTTAACAGTAAGTATAGCACACACTGAAATGCTTCCAGGAAAGAGGAAGTGTATTTTATTTATTTTTTCTCTCCAAATTTATTAAATGGAAAATGCTTGCATCAGAGGTGGGATTCAGCAGATTCTGACCAGTTCTGGAGAACCGGTAGCGGAAATTTTGAGTAGTTTGGAGAACTGGTAAATACCACCTCTGACTGGCCCCGCCCCCATCTATTCTTTGCCTCCTGAGTCCCAGCTGATCGGGAGGAAACGGGGATTTTGCAGTAACCTTCCCCTGGAGTGGGGAGAAAATGGAGATTTTACAGTATCCTTCCCCTGCCATGCCCACCCACCCACGCCACGCCCACAGAACCAGTACTAAAAAAATTTGAATCCCACCACTGGCTTGCATGAATGTATCATGCTATTCTCTTTCAGGATAGACAGAGTGCAGAAAAGGGACAAGAAATAATAAAAGAAATTAAGGAATAGCAAAAAAAATTTCAAAGGAAATATAATTACAACTAATTTTTATCAGCCCCATTCACTAAATATTTCTATCCTGGCCAATCATGCTGGCTTCTATGAGTATGTTATCTTTAGTTCATAAAACTGTGGACCTCTCTCTTTTTAAGGGTCTCATCAAATCCATTCAACTTAAGACTTCCTAATTTATTTATTTCTACACCGCTCATCTCACTTAAGTGAATCTGGGTGCTTTAGTTCTTTTCCTTGTTCTCAAACTGCGCTGCCTTCAGCTTCTAAAGAAAAGGCAGAGTGAAAATGTAATCAATGAATCAATAATAGGGGGAAACTGATGACATTGTGGTTATGTGCAACTCTACAAACACATAATGGAAGAAGCGTGTCCTGAGAATGGATTTTGAGCATGTGAGTTTTCTGGGAAATCATATAAAATTATCATGAACAGTTGCTAGGCCTTATTAATAATAACACTACTTAAAAGGAGAAGCAAGAGAAAATTGAATTGAATTAAAAATAAGAAAATATTTGACGATCACAAAAAAACCCACGTAGATATGACATACATTTTAAACTATAACTCTCAAAGGTTTTCTAATGCATGGTTTATTACTTATCAGTTTCCCACATCTGCTTTTTGCAATCTATCCTTAAATAACAATTCAGGAACATGCTATCCTAATAGGCAAACTGCTGTATTTCTGTTAATTTGCACTTTTAGTTAACTGAGTAGCTATTTTTCAGGCAGTGTGGGTGTGACTTTGTATAAATGTTTCAAAAGATCAAGGCATTCGGTTGTATAATAGTTTCATATGTTCACAATTCCTGTATCAATGTATCTTAGGAAATATCATGGAAAATGTTAGATCATTTCCAAACAACCTTATGGATCAAGTGGAAAGGCAATCCATATGGCAAAAGACATCATGGAAAGGAACTCTTTGCACAGCTACTTTTAGATCTAATTTCTATTTTTCATGCATGTTTACATGATACATGAGAACAAACAAAATAATGCGTAACACAACATAAAATAGGTGGCAGATCAGTGCTTATAAGCAAATTAATTAATTGGGCGATGTTATATATTTAATATTTTTATTACATTTATTTTATTATATTATGAGCCATGGTGGCGCAGTGGTTAGAATGCAATATTGCAGGCTAATTCTGCCGACTGCCAGGGGTTCGATCCTCACAGAGTCAAGGTTGACTCAGCCTTCCATCCTTCTGAGGTCGGTAAAATGAGGACCCAGATTGTTGGGGGCAATATAATGACTCTGTAAACTACTTAGAGAGGGCTGTAAAGCACTGTGAAGTGGTATATAAGTCTAATTGTTATTGGTATAATCATTCGGTAACTTTTAGTCTTGTTAAATGCGTTGTGATCACACCAGGGGTAAAAATCCTACTGAAATCAACAACCTAATTTTAATCTTTTATGCCTATGTAAATAAATCACTCACAACAACCCTCAGTGTGAGAAAAGCTTTACCATTCTTTTACCCTCTCTCAAAGTGTGATATGGGTGCATTACCTGTTAGCTGTGGGATGCACATTTCAGACTTCAAACATCTCTGTATCAAACATTTACTTCATTCACTTTTCTTTTATTGGAAGCTAGTCTGATTCAAAAAGGGTTTTCCTGGTAAAGCAGTGATAATTTAATTCTCTGATTGACTAAGTTGCTTGTTGAGTCATTGAAGCAGATCCTTTCGGTAACTCGTACGTGGTAATTAAAATTAGCTTTCATTATCATGTCATACTGCCTGTCAGTGACTGATAGAACACACTTCTTGATTGCCTTAATTAAGAACAAGAGGAAATTCCATGCTGCGTTGTTAAAATGGGATCAGTGATTCACACCATAGTTTATAAAAAATGGAATATGCTTTTCATGTATTGTTCCTAACTGAAAACTGGTTATTAAGGATCAAAAGCCAAAGCCAACAAAAAGCAAAGATTTAGGAACACTGTCAATATACCTCTTGTCAAGAAAACAATGGGTTATATGACTAATTTATCAAGAATTCTCACTCAAGGTATTAATGATTAGGTTCAAATTATTATATACTTTGGGATGTTTACACAAAGATCCAGCTTTTTGAGAAGTCCATAATGGTGGGAAAGGGACAAGGAACATGAGAAGAAGACAATCTACAGAAATAGCAATAATGGGTCCATTATTGGGGAGCTAAAGGACCAAGCTAAGGTCAAATTATCATGGAGAAGATCTGTTTTTGTTATTGGTAAGAGTCAACACAGTCTTGATGATTCATAATCAGTTAATATATTCCACCTTCAATATAACTTTTTTTTAAAAAGACCCTTACTATTATTTTAGGTAGGTTAAAAATTCCTACTAAAATTCTAATTTCGAAAACTACAAATTCCAATTTCATAGAATCGCTTAACACAGGATTTAGTTTCTAGATCTTTGATCTTCCTTGTTGCCTTTCTCTGAATTATTTGAATTCTTTTAAAAATATAACAGCAACAACCAGGCACAGTACTTGAAGGTGAGAGGTGAGGAGTCTGATCAATGAAAAAATCTAGTTGAACAAATATATTTAAACGCAGTGCTTCTGTTGATGCAACTTCAGTCTGAATTTATCTTTTTGCAGCCGCATAATAATGCAGACCCATATTCAATTTGTAATCCATTATGTTTACAAGTATTACAGTATTATAAAGACAGATATCCCCTATCCTAATTTGTGTAGTTGGTTCCTGTTTCCTAAATGGCAAAAAAAAATACATATTTTTATTTCTCTGTTCTAGTGTACTATGGTAGATACAAATTTTGTGTCATCTGTGAATTTAATATATGTTCTTTATATCTCATCAGCCAAGTCATTAGAACATAACCTTAAAGTAACATGTTCCAGCTTCCCAATATTATGAATCCTAATTTAACTAAGTTAATGTATCCTTATGAAATTGCTGGGAGATGTTACCTATTGAGTTGGGATCAAGTGATGACCCATTGCAGGCTGAGCTGGAGACACTGTTGAAGTCTTGAACTGGTGTTTGGTGGCTGTTAAGGACTAGATAATCATGGGAGATATAAATTGACATTATTCCTATGAAGCTGGAATTTCTGTTTGACTGTATACATCCGAGTCATTCGGTAACATCAGTCCCAGGAGTTACTCTTGATGGGGTTGTACGCCCCCTAAACGTGGTCCATAATTTGGGAGAGTCATGGCTGCTTCTTCATCAGCAGATGGAAGCCATGGCTGGGGAGGGGAGGGCTTTTGCCCAGTTTTGGTTGCAGTGTCCTAGTGACAGTGCTATCCTTTATCACCAATTGGTTGGACATCTGTAATTCCACATGTGGTTTCTTTTCAAGATAACCTGGAAGCTACAACTGGTACAGAATGCAGTGCCCAGACTGTCACTGGCACAATCTCAGTACAGCAGAGGAACACTGATTTTAAGACCACTGAGCTGGCTGCCAGTAGATTTCCAGGCCAGTTCAGAGTGCTGATAAAGCCATATACAGTTTGGTATAAAATTTACATGGGTTACAGATATTGGAAAGAGAGAGGCCGGGAGGGAGGAAAGTTTTGCTAGACTTTTGGATTCAACAATGTACTGACAAGATGAAATAGGATGAACAATATATATAGGTATAGAATTCTGCTTGAAGAAACACTCCTCCATTTTCCAAATTACCACCACCATTTTTAACTGTTAAATTCATTACCAAAAATCAATTTGAATGTTCATTTTATTTCATTACCCCATGCCAATCTCTTGAAGCATTTTGAACAAACCATACCCACCTGTTACAGTACTTTTATTCGCTTAAAGTATGTTCTTGGATCCGGAGTATAGCTTTTTTTTTTAATAAGTTTTTTTTTTAACTTGAACGTATCATCTTCCACTAAACAGTGTGTCGTCTGGGTACAAATGTCTCTGTGCTATTACAGTCAAAATTTACAGTATTCGTTACTTTGATAATAATTCTCTAATTTTACAATAATAATAATCAGCATTGTAACTCTATTCATTTCTCCCTCTTAACATATCTTCTACTGAAAATATAATATTATATTAAATATAATAATCTTAACAATCTTATTAATAATAATCATCATATTGTTTACATCTCTATCTTAACATATGTTCTTTATTTCACTGATCTCCATTATTTCTCACTTCTATTTTTATTCTCCAATCATCCATAAAATAGCTCCCATGTTATATAATATTCAGTTTGTTCTTTCTCCTTTATAGCAATAGCAATAGCAATAGCACTTAGACTTATATACCGCTTCATAGTGCTTTACAGCCCTCTCTAAGCGGTTCACAGAGTCAGCCTATCGCCCCCACCAATCTGGGTCCTCATTTTACCCACCTCGGAAGGACGGAAGGCTGAGTCAACCTTGAGCCGGTGAGATTTGAACTGCCGAACTGCAGCTAGCAGTCAGCTGAAGTAGCCTGCAGTACTGCACTCTAACCACTGCGCCACCTCGGCTCGTTAATCTCGTTAACAGCGTTAATCTGTTCATTTCTGCACATTCTAATATTTTCCTAATCACGTTCTCATCCATAGGGATCTCATCACTTTTCCAATTCTGTGCAAATACAATTCTAGCTGCAGTTAATACATGTATAATTAAATATGCATTTCCTTTACTATAAGTTTTGGGCAAAATCGCCAACAAAAATATTTCTGGTTTTAAATCAATGTGCTGCTTTATCATCTTTTCCAACCACATTTGTATTTTTATCTAATATTTTTTTGCCTCTACACATGTCCACCACATATGATAAAAGTATAGCTTTTCTTATCTAGAAACACTTTATATTATTTAATATTATCTCCACATGGGTTTAATTAGTCACTTGATTATTTTCCACAGTTTCTAAAACTGAAATATATACTTTAAACCATGAGATTGGTTATTTAATTTTTTACCTGACCTTCTGTTCCAAGGAAAAGGGTGTTGTGATGATAACACAGGATATTTTCCAACTGCCATAAGGAAGAGAGAAAACAAAGTTAAAGAGCCATTAAGATGATAAATGAAAAAGCTGGATATATTCTATTATTACAGGTTCATTTGCCTTAAGGAGGAACAGGAACAGGGAAAGAAGGACATTTCCTTTCTTTGACTTCACAATCAGCCATAAATATTAACCCTTTTAAAAATGACTTCAAAAATATCTAGGTAAAAGAGCTTATCTTATAAAATTCCTTATGTGTTTAATTATTGTGTTTATAATACAATGTATATAATATAGTTTCTTAAGGATATCTCATTGGCCTTCAAATGGGGGTGGGGGGGGGAATAAGGGGATAGGAGTTGCAAATATTTGCCATCTTAGAACCCCCAATACCAATAAAGGAGAATATTTGTAGCTCAGGATTGAAATGAGGGGTCCTTGGTGCTCTCTGAGCTTGGTTGTTGTCTTGCAGACGTTTCATTACCATAACTAGGTAAACATCATCAGTGCTATGGATAGTAAGGAGAGCTATTTGCTGTCAGTTTATATTCTGGTATCTTGCCTGTCTGTCTGTCTGTCTTGCCTGTGGGGGCGGTCTTAGAGATTCTTTGTTGGCTCAACAAAGAGCCATTAGTAAACAGCCCAACCAAAGAATCCCTAAGACCGCCCCCAACCACACAGATAGACAGGCAAGACACCAGAATGTAAATTGACAGCAAACAGCATTCCTTACTTGCGCTGATGATGTTACCTTGTTAGGGTAATGAAACATCTGCAAGAAAACAAGCAAACTCAGAAAGCACCAAGCACCCCTCAATCCCCAATATCTCTTATCATTGCCTGGGCTGGCTAGGATGCCATGCAGTTGGAGTTCACCAATTTAAGGAGTGCAGTAATGAAATTAAACCTAAGTTTCCAGCATTTTATAAGGCATATAGTGCTGTTAACATGCAATTAGGTATCTCAGGGCATTGCTGCACACTGACAAGACTGCTCTCAGTCAATGGTTCACCTTCAAGCAGACTTCAATACAATCATGCTAATTTCTGCCTTTTTCCTATTGAATCTTCAATGCATAATGTGATATTAATTCCTCTTCAGGGGTCAATTGGTGTTATAGAACCCTAGACCTTTAGGATGGGATCAGAGCAGAGATTTTATAAATAAATCAATTTTAAAATCCCCCTTTTTACGACCTTGTATTCCCTTAATTTGGAGTAGAGTCGGGGCAACTGGATGGAGCTGAGCATTTACTGGCTGGATGCCCTTCCTGATGCCATGTGGAGTTCACAGCAGATATTTTTTCTTTGTGCTGTAGGAGAGAAACATCTGCCACTACCTAGGATTGAATTCTGAACCACCCAAGCGACCGTCTTCACCACTAGCCCACCACGCTGCTCTATTATCAATGATTATAAATAAATCAATAGCAGTTTTTAAAATATAGATCAATGATTTTATTATTTGCCTCATTTTCAGTGGAATTTTGGAGCTGAACTGAACATTGGAGACAAAAACAAATGCTTGCTAGTTAGCAAATAGATCAGAAGTAGTAATTCCCTTGTTGAACAACTTCACTGTGAAATTATCTTTCTTGCTTTTAGGACATCCAGGAAGATGAGTAGGAGGAAAAGTGTTCATCAACTTGATTCTAGTAATCTTGATATCAAATCAAATAATGAAAGAAGACAATGACACTTGTATTAGAAAAAGTATATCAGTTTTTGAGAGATTATTATTCATCAAAATAATGTAAAGAATTGTTTTTGCTAAAATAGGTGAACAATAAACTTAAGTATTTTTTTACTTAAGTTATGTACTCAAGTTGAAATGTACTTAGATATTTTTACACTTGGAATTGGTGCCTCTTTTTCCTCCCCTTCTCTGTCACTATGGGTGTTTAAGAACACATGTGCATGCAACGTGCTTTTATAAATTGGAAGCCTGAAAGGCCAAGGTGGTTGTTTTTTTGACTACATATAAGATATTCTGCCAGCAGCTGAGTGCAGGACAAAAATGTTTTTAAATAAGTAAATACTAACTTTAAATAAGCAAAAATTAACTTCAGCCAGTGGAGCATTGGAGAAATCCAAGGCTTTAGCCTTAAAATTCCATTTGCATTAACCAGGTAAGTTTTATTTTGGAAAGACTAAAATGTTTAGTTTTAATACTGAAGGGGAGATTTGTTTTTCTTTATTTAATTTAAGATATTATTAAATCAAAACAAATACATATATCCCAGGGCACCTTGCAAAACATTTTAAAGCCTTAGTTCTGAAATAAAAATAGACAATGTTTTGTATGTGGCCAGAGTAATCATGTCAGTAGCACTGGATTTGGATATTGAGTAATCAAGTCAGATTGATTATGCACTTTAATATTCTCTATGAATTAAAGCAGTCTTTTTTTATTTTCTCCCAAGCGACAATTTGTATGTAATATGGGAAATGCTATACTTTAATATGGATGCGCCTTACATAAGTACTACTAAAGAGTGTGGAAAATATTAAAAAGGGACACAATAAGGTTTAGTTTGAAATCTCTGTGTTAGGTACTCTATGTTACTGTATTGAGATGAATTGAAAAAAATGATCAAGTTTTGCTCTTTGAATATAACAGTCATTTTAAGGAAGCTGTGCAGAGATATGTTAATATGATAAATAAAGTTGATTTTTCTCTTTTGGATTTGCAATGTAGAAGGAAAACACTGTGAATTTGCCAGTAAGGACAAAGAGACGGTAGAACAGAAATTCATTTAAGATTCCCTTGATGTTAAATGCAGGCACAAAATATTGTGTATTACAATCATGTTTTGTTTTATTTCTTAACTGAAATATGAGGATGCATATAAGGGCTACCAGGTACAAAAATCAGGATGACCAGCAGATGGAAATAAAGGGATGTACGTAGGAAACTTTTGTGCCATCCAGCAGGCAACCCAGATCAGATAGCTCTTACATTTAAATAATTATGGTTTGACTCATCTTCCGAGTTTGCTAAGAATTTCAAAATGATGTCTTTTTGTTTCTTTTTTCTTTGACATTTGAAGATTTACAGTTGTGATTTTTCAACTCTGGACCATTTATTTCACCCTATATACATTCTAAATAATTTTAAGTACATCACTGCCCCTGTTTATTATATGTCAACAACTCTGTGAAGTCTTATTTAATCCTTGAGCTGGCATACTGATTCACAGGATGAGACATTAATATTTTTCTATTTTAGGGTTAGGGTTTCCTGCCTAAGCAGGGGGTTGGACTAGAAGACCTCCAAGGTCCCTTCCAACTCTGTAAAAAAAAATTAAATTTAAACTTCACAGAGTTGTTGACATATAATAAACAGGGGCGATGATGTACTTAAAATTATTTAGAATGTATATAGGGTGGAAAAAAAACCTGCTACAAGATACTAAACTGAAAGGAGGCTTTCAGTTGCCAGATTGGGAGATATATTACCAGGCCTCTGCACTTGTCTGGGTGAAAGAATGGGTAAATTTGAGACATAAAAGACTATTAACTTTGGAGGGACATGATTTCCAACTGGGGTGGCATCAGGGGTGAAATGCTCCCGGTTCTCTCATACCTGTCGGTCGCCGTAGAGCCGGTCGCCAAGGTAGTGCAAGACGCCACCCACCCGCCCGGACGCCGCCGTTTGAGTTCTTTTACCCTCTGCGAATGCACAGAACGCTTTGCGCATGCGCAGAGGGTAAAAGAACCAAAATGGCGGCATCCGGGCAGTGTCCGGGTGGGTGGGCGGGGACTCGCGCTACCTTGGCGACCGGCTCTATGGCGACTGACAAGTAAGAACGAACTGGGAGCATTTCACCCCTGGGTGGCATGCCTTTCTATGGTATGGGAAAAATAAAATACATGGATATTTTCAAAGGCACCTTGTTAGAAACGCACTACTGTTAGTATGGGGGAAAATTAAAGAAAGACACTATATAAAAATACCAGTCTGGCTCTCCACGATGGAGGCACTGATTCATCCGAATTTGATTAATATGGAAAAAATTGTAAGGTATAAGAACATTTTGAATGATAAAGGGGAACTTAAATCCAAACAAAAATTGATTAATCAAGGGATCGATCTAGCATGGTGGCCATACCTGCAAATACAATCAAGATATGAGAAAGATGCAAGAATGTATGGTTTCTAGAAAGAACCAACAGAAATAGACCAGGGACAGATGAAAAATTAATTTAAAAAATTTATAGCTACTTATTGAATATTAAAATGGAAGAAGAGCAAGTGAAAGAAACAATGATAAGATGGGCTAAAAACTTTAGTTACTCCATAGAATTAGACAAATGGCAGAAATTGTGGGATAAAAACTGTAAATTAACAATGTCAACGGCCTATAAGAAAAATCTATACAAAATGTTTTATAGGTGGCATTTACCACCAGCAAGGTTAGCAAAGATGTTTGAAAATTTATCAGCTAAATGTTGGAAGTGTAATCAGACACCAGGTTCATATTATCATATGTGGTGGACATGCCCAAAGGCAAAAAAAATACTGGACTAAAATACATACTTGGTTAGAAAAAATGATAAAACAACACATAGATTTGAAACCAGAAATATTTCTGCTGGGGATACTACCGGAACAGTATAATAAAGGGATTACCAGTGGTGGGTTGCTGCCGGTTCGGACCGGTTCATTAGACCCAGTAGCGGAAATTTACCGCTGCTCGCAGAACCGGCAGCAATGACCGGCGGTCCATGCTCCCGAACCAGTCCTCCGGTCGCCGCAGCTTGCAAAAAAACCTCTCTGCACATGCACAAAGGCTTCTGCGCATGCGCAGAGGGTCATTTCCGGGTCTTTTGTGCAATGTGACGGGGGCGCGTGCACGAGCGAAGCAAGCGCGTGCGTGCAAAACGTGCACTTCTGTTGCGATACAAACCGGTAGGGAAGGTAAGTGGAACCCACCCCTGGGGATTACATATTTAATTCTGCATGTAGTAACGGCAGCAAGAATAGTGTTTGCACAACAATGGAAAAATGAGGTCCAGACAGATGAAAGTGTAATAAAAAAAAATATTAGAATGTGCTGAAATGGATAGATTGACACTTAAGATAAAAGAAAAGGAAGAAACAGAATACTTTTTAACATGGGATATATTTTACCAATGGTTAACTAACAGAAACAGAGGTTAGAATTTAAAAAGAATTTAAAGAAGTAATAAAAATTTGTATTGAAAATATTGCAAGATGGACAAACTAATTGTATTATTATTTTGTGATTAATATTGATATGTCTATTAAGATTACTAGTATGATTATGGTTATTGTTGTACCTTTATTCAAAATTGATTATGCCCAGACAACACGCTGTTCAGATAGACATGGAATTTTTTATGTTCAATTTTGGTGCTCCCTAAAATTTGGTTTCCCTAAGCTGATGTCTACTAGGCCTTAGCCTACAGGCAGTCCAGTTTAGGCAGTAGAAAACAATAAACGTGATATTTTGATTCTTCCTAGTTTCAACAACTTATCGCATTTTTAAATAGAATGTGATGGTAGTATCTTATTTCTTGTGACTAGGGAAAATAAGAGCATAATTATATTATTCAGAAATTTTAAAAACAGCTAACCAAGATTTTGCTTTTGTGAAGTTGGTGTTTATTACTTTAGTGAAGATCTTCTGTCCCCATTTTTTCCCATAGATACCATTTACTCTGGAGAAATTGGAACAAAGAAAAAGGTTAAGAGACTGCTAAGTTTTCAGAGATACTTCCATGCATCCAGGCTATTGCGTGGAATCATACCACAAGCCTCACTGTACTTATTGGATGAAGACTACCTTGGTCAAGCAAGGGTAAAAAGCAATCTATTCTATCAAGCTGCATTTGGAGTCTCATTCCTAGTTTAACCATAATTTGATTGATTGATTGATTGATTGATTGATTGTTATCCTGTCTTTATTATTTTCCTGAATAATTCAACACAGCAAACATACCTAATATCCCTTCCTCCTATTTTCCCCACAATAAAAACCCTGTGAGGTGGGCTGGGCTGAGAGAAACTAAATGGCCCAAAGTCATACACCCAGCTTTCATGCCTAGAACTCAGGGTCCCCCAGTTCATATCCTGGTGCCTTAACCATTTGACCAAATTGGGAATAATGAGAAGCTTCCTGGTATGTTTGAATGAAAAGCGGCATGAAAGAGGTTTGCAAACACGGAGACTTATGCCAAGATGTCACATCTTGATTTGATTATCTGAATCGGGCCTAAACTGTATTATTAATTTAATCCGTCTGCCATATAGGCAAGATTGATTCTAAGGTACGCTAGCTTAAAGAAGTTGACAGAAAAAAATATTAATACTGTACAGTACAATCTTATACATGTCAATTCAGAGGTCTTTCTTGTTGAACTCTCGAATATATAAGTGTGGAATCGTAGCTTTCATCTATAGCAGCACCATATCCAAGTAAAACTGTCCTGGGATGAATTAAAACCTTTCAACCAAGCCCCTTTATCTATTTTAACTGGTTTAGATACATTACAGGTAGTCCTCGACTTACAACCATTCATTTAGTGACCATACAAAGTTACAATGGCAGTGAAAAATGTGACTTATGACTGGTTTTTACACTTATGACCATTGTAGTGTATCCCCATGGTCATGTGTTCAAAATTCAGGTGTTTGGCAACTGGCGTGTATTTTTGACAGTTGCACTGTTGCAGGGTCATATGATCACCAGATTCACTTAATAACCACATGATTCACTCTAATAACGGCAGTGATTCACTTAACGGTTGTGGCAGAAAAGGTTATGCTATGGGGCAAAACTCACTTAGCAACTGCCTCGCTTAGCGACAGAAATTTTGGGTTCAACTGTGGTCATAAATGGAGGACTACCTGTCTGATGGAACTTAACATTGCAGTATTGATTTGTATTAGTCCCATCATGACAATTAATACTAGATGGATTTATCTGTAGATCCCGGCTAAGTTCAGGAATTAGTTGATGAGACACAGTGTCAGGATTCATGCAGTGCAGCGTGAAAATAATTTATTGTTGCTGATATATGTCTCCTCAGGATCAAGCTTTGGATCTGTCTCTTTAAGAGTTATTATAAACCACCCAGAGTTTGGAGTGGCATGGCTTACTGATAATTACATATATTTTGATTACGTAACAGAACTCAAGTATAAACCATGATTTATAAATCAAAATGGCAAACCAAATATAGATAGTCCGCGACTTACAAGCAATACTTAGCGACTGTTTGAAATTACAACGGCACTGAAAAAAAGTGAATTATATCGCACTTATAACTGTTGCCACATCCCTTTAGTCATGTGATCAAAATTCAAGCACTCGGCAACCGACACGCCATTACTATGGTTGCAATCTCAAGAGGTCATATGAGATCACCATTTGCAACCTTCCCAGCCGGCTTCTGACAAGCAAAGTCTATGGGGGAAGCCAGATTTGCCTAATGACCGCATGATTTACTTAACTACTGTAATGACTCGCTTAACAACTATGGCAAAAAAAGTTGTAAAATTGGGTATAACTCATTTAACAACCACCTTGCTTAGCAGTGGAAATTCTGGCCCCAATTTTATAACTCAGGACAATGTGTGAACCCTGCTGCTGTGTTTTATTTTTTAAGCCAGAATTCCTTCCCCAGTTCTGGCAGGGTTCCCCCTTTCCAAATGTGTGTGGATTGTTTTTTCCATCGCACAAATGTAGGCATTTTAAGTAAGTTCAGGCATTAACCAAAATTTACATTATTCATTCTTAAATAGGGGTTAGGCATCTCAAAGCCTATCAATCCCATGCAATCTCAAAGTCTTTGTTTTATACCCCAGAACCTCCCTAAATAAAATGTGTAAAGCTTTCGGAAAAGTTGGGACTCTTAATGGTAAGACCTTGTTAAATAATCTGAAGACATAAAAAAGGGGGAAATTGCTTCAGTTCCTACATGTTGTCATAACATGATCACATTCCTCTACCTACTCAGAATTGGGGGGGGGCAGAAATAACTCCTATATAACTTCATGCTGTACAACTGCCATATTTAAATACTTAAATTAGGATAAATCATCTATATTGCAAGTATAGAACTTGATTTGATTTCCAGGGTAGTTCTAATTTAGATGAGGCTTTATTTGTGCAATTATTGTATTCTGTTTTAAGGATTCTGCTCATTTTAATAGAAAGCACATTACATTTAGTTGGCACATACAAATTATTCTGCATTTTATCTATCTATTTCCAGCATATGTTATCCAAAGTGGGAATGTGGGATTTTGACATTTTCCTGTTTGACCGCTTGACAAATGGTAAGGTACAAAGAATCAGCACAAAATGCTATTTCGTTACATCTATGTCCAACAGTAATGTTTCATGTTTTCACTGATTGCACTCAAGGTTGTTCCTTCAACGTTAAAGCTTGTCTTGTTAAAACTTTTCTTCTTGTGCAACATGAAGAGAAATAGCCTAAACAGACAAGATAAAAGACTGCAAAAATGCCTTTTTACAGCTGTGATGGTACTATCCTATATCCTGGAATTTACCCTATGCAGAACATCTTGGCTCTTGTTGTGGACAAAAAAGAAATAAAGGGAAAAGAGGAGATACCTGAATTGTCCATTTGATATCAAAAGTCTGTAGAGATTTGTGCAAGTTCACAGCACGTGCATGTCGTTTCTTGTTGTCATTGACACTTTTAGTCTTCTAATTTCCTGGTTCAGTATATGCTAGGCCTCAATCCTCTCTCTTTATCACCCAGATCCTGCTAAAAACAACCATCTTATCTTGCTCCTACTGATAGTGTTTGTTATTTTTAAAGCAAAACAAACAAAATCCAACAACTGCTTTTTTAGTAATTTGTGTGACTTTAGTCATGTGATCAAAATTTGGGCACTTGGCAACCAGCGTGTATTTATGATGGTTACAGTGTCCTGAGGTCATGTATTCTCCATTTGAGACCTTCCCAACCAGCTTCCAACAAGCAAAGTCAATGGCAACCCAGATTCATTTAACAACTGCAGTGATTCTCTTAACAACATAGCAAAAAAAAAAAGGTTGTAAAATCGGAAGCAACTCAGTTAACAACCACCTTGCTTAACAACAGAAATTTGGTCCCAATTGTGGGTGTAAGTTGAAGACTACCTATATTCATCTGTCCATGTGGCAAATATAAGAAATACCCTTATTTCATATCTGAAGTTGGCCCAGTACTGCTAGAAAGTGGGTAGAAGGATGTTCTTGCTATCAGCCCTCCAGATGTTCTGGAAATGTCTTTAGCTGCCATGCTAGCTGGGAATTTGTCTTGTCCCAATAAACATACGCCGCTACTTGTTTAGGTAATCAAAAACTACTGGGAAGATTTCTAGAGTTACAGAGCCTGCATTCTACCTACTTCATGGTATAGTAAATGCAAGTAACTGATATGCCCTTTTTGTTCTTTCAGGAAACAGCCTGGTAACCTTGTTGTGCCACCTTTTTAATATACATGGACTTATTCATCATTTTCAGTTAGATATGGTTACATTATATAGATTTTTAGGTAAGCACATTCTTTCATCACTTGTCAATGTTGATGCTATCTCTCTGTCTCTTTATTTATCTATCATCGATCTCTCTATCTCTTTATTTATCATCTCTCTGATCCATCTCTCATCCATCTCTCATCTATCTATCTATCTATCTATCTATCTATCTATCTATCTATCTATCTATCTATCTATCTATCTATCTATCTACCTACCTACCTACTTACTTACCTACCTACCTACCTACCGTGTTTTTCGGAGTATAAGACGCTCCGAAGTATAAGACGCACCTACCTTTTTTGGAGAGGAAAACAAGAAAAAAAATCTGCTTCTACCTACCTATCTCCATTTGTCCAGCCATCCAATTTGTGTACTGCTGCAGTTTCATAGACTCTGACTGGCTTTTTGCTTTTTTTATTATTTTGGTGGGAAGCAACACAATTTTGCATGCTTCATTTTGACTTCATGGCTATCCATAGGCTGTGTCTGTGCTCATGGCCATTTTCCCCAGTCCCATTTGTCCCACCTTTACTTTTATTTTTCTTATGTGGGAAAAGGTTTATAAAATACATTCGTCTTAAACACCAGGTTAGTGCGACAGTTTATTTATCACTTCTCTGCGAAGTGAAATTGAATAACTACTTGGCGCAATCAAAGTTTAGCAGCAAAGTGGTAGAATTCTCACTTCTGTTGCTAACAGGAGTCAAAAGAGCAAAAGAATCTCGTTACCAGTCTTCCAGCTGAAATGTGACTTACAGGACTAGAAAACCCGAATAGTTTAAGAAGTCTGAAAGTGCTAGACTGAAAAAGTAAAATCCAAACCAAAGTGTGTGGTCTTTTCTTTGCCTCACTACAGAAATGATTTTGCCATGTATCCATTTAAAACAATCTTCCTGTAGTCATTTAGATTCATTTATATGGCTATAAAGGAGCCATTTCAACATCAAATTGAATAAGGGATGTAACTTTGTTTGTCTACTAATTACTTTGATATCAAGATATTCCCAAATATTCCAGATAATGTATGTTCTATTAAGGGTAGCTGTTACTTTCCTAAGTCATTGCTACCACTATCAAACTGCTTTTACTCATAGGAACATTTTCCTAATGTTTATCTATAATCTGCCTTCCTGTAACTGAGGATGATTATTCTTGCCCTGCAGTCCATGAAGATTGAGAATAAGACTTAGCTATCTTCTTTGTAGTGCTGCTTTTCTTAATCTCTTCTTTCAGGACTTCCATTCCAATTCCTGATTCATTTTCTCTGAAGCCTTCTTCAAGTCTGTTGCCCAGAAGGTCTGACCAATGCAGGTTTCTTCCCATAATATACCAACGATGGTATATTTCAGAGCTGAACCCTAAATATGGAAAGAAGCTCTTGAAAGTTAGGGTTAGAGTGGGGTGTGAGGGGCATCTCACAGGCATACTGCTATTCCTGGTGGCTATACTTAGCCCAGAACAATTGTGTAGGAGGTGAATGCATGTTCAACATACAGGGGTGTGCTTTTTGTACAAAATATACACCCTCTCTTACTCAGATTCAACATGAATCTTGTTGAAATTATCATGAATCATGCTGAAACTAGTCAAGGAGAGAACCAACCTAGAACTAATGAGAAATTAGACAGAACAATTAATCAGTGGAATGACTTGCCTCCAGAGGTGGTGGGTGCTTTAATACTGGAGGTTTTTAAGAAGAAATTGGACAACCATTTGTCTGAAATGGCATAGGATTTCCTGCTTGAGCAGGGGGTTGGACTTGAAGATCTCTGAGGTCCCTTCCAACTCTGTTATTCTGTTATTCATGTGAATACAGAAATTAAGGGAATATTATGCAAAAGTCTGAGTAATATTGGGACATTAGGAAAGAAAGTTTACGCTTCTCCAAAAGTGTGATTTTATAGTTCAGGGTACATGTCTATTTACAATAATGGAGGTTTTACTTGACATACAAAGAGCAATTTAGAAAAGAGATTGGTCAGATTATGCCTAGTTTCTGTTCATGGTACTATGACTACAACCTATGACTATAATAATGATAGTGCAAAAATACTGGTGCGTTAATCATTCATGCAGTTCTCATGTAGTTTGTCCTCCCACATACTAACTGAAATAGGCAGTACCGCTTTTTTCAGAAGAGTAAATAATGTGACTGCTATCTGGGTTTGGGAATAAGAGGTGCTGCTAAGCCTTAGATGAGGGATCACTTTGATCCATAGAGAAAATCAGCCTTGAGTAATAATGAAGCATTGTAGATTGTCGTCCTTTCTTTTTCCCCCTTAAGGTATTTATTTTTTCTTCTGAATTTTATTGCTTTCATTAAAAGCAATAAAAAGTGATTTAGAAACAAATCTTTTCTATGGTATAGATTTTCTCTTTAACCAAAGGAATAATAAGCTATTGCGATTTTAGAAAAAGTTCCAGTTTAAGTTTTAGCTATCAGCCCACAATTTTAAAAGCATTTGAATCACGGAGATACTCAAAGGTTGAGGGAAACGTTCACTTCTCTTCTGTTGCTTCTAGGTATGGTGCAGGAAGATTATCACAGCCAAAACCCGTATCACAATGCTGTCCATGCCGCTGATGTCACGCAAGCTATGCACTGCTACTTAAAAGAGGCCAAGGTAACCACACAAGCTTAGCTGAGAATTTCCATAGACCACACAGCAATGAACTCATTTTACTGAGAAAACAACAGTGTTCCACAATTGTACTTATGTCAGTAAAAACCGCCAATGGAATCTCCAATGCTGATTCCACCTAAGGGATGGAACATACAGAACAAAAAAGGATGCAGCCGTTCAAACCAATCTTAAAAATAGAACTTATCCAGAAGGGTGACATTAGGGGAGAATAGGTTCTTCTCCAAGAGACAGCCCAGCCCATCAATGTTTTGAAAAATTGTCCAACACTTTGTGAGATTGTAAAAAAAGTTAGAAGATCTTTCATCAGGAAGCCAAAAAAACAAACAAACCCTGAGATCTCATTTAAAAAAAATCTGATAAGTTCTCACCCAAGTTGGAGAGATGTTAATGGTCTGGTACAGGTTTTGTGGGATTTAGACAATTCTAAATCTTTTTTGGCCCAAAGTAGATTGAGAGAAAGGGTGTTAACAGTCCAAAACTTGCCAATGTTTGGTCTTCGGTTCTTTTGTCAGTGTTTTGAAAACTTGAAACTAACCAGCATTTCCTGATTTCAGATAAATGAAGTCTGATTTGTTTACAGTTGGAAGTAGGTGCTTCCAGATTCTTTTTTGCAGAAATGCCAAGAGAAACAAAAGGCAAATGGAAAGCCTGCAAGCCTAAAATCTATGCCAGTTCATGACCATAATACAGAGTTTAATATTACAGTCAAACTGGGCCATTAAAGCAGTAGATGAATAATGCCAATCCGCATTTGCTGAAAAAGCAAATTATTGGAGAAAGGCATTAACCAGCTGAAGAGAAAAGAGACATGTTTAAGAATTCTTGGAACCCAATTCATTCCTGCAAATGCGCTTCTTTGAGATTTTTTTCCCTCTTACCTGAAGTTCAACATGCTGGGACAGAAACTTTAAAAAACAATTAAAGAGAAGACCTGCAAGGAGCGGGGGGAGGCCAATCTTGCCTCTTTTGATTCTCATTTTTAAATATACTACTGTCTATGGCATTTCCCATTGCCATTAGCAAGATAAGCAGAATCCCCCAGTATACTTTTTAAAATTACTAACATTCTTCACCTGAGATATCATTGGTCACATAAAATATCTGAAACATTCAAAACTTTTTATACTATACAGCTGCTTGCAATTTAGATACAACCTTTAGTCTTTTTCCCTGGTAGCTGAAAGATAATACAATCCACAAGTCAATGAGGTAAAGTGATTCTAGGTGAAAAAGCCCAGTGGAAACAAAAGAGGAAAATAGAAAATGGAAAATATTTTTTTGTATTTATTCCCAACAAAAATGAAAAAAGCTACAACAGTTCTGGAAAAATGTATTTTTTCACAGATTATTCAATTCCCCCATCTGTCCTGAGTACATGTGCTTTTTTTATGCACGTAATACAAATACAGCACTTTTTTCAATAAATATTATAAAACAAAATGCTACTATTTAGCCCCCCCCCCCCAAAAAAACCCACATATTGAACTTTACAGTTTATTTGCCAGAATTAAAATATCATTGCTTGTTTCCCAAAGTTACACATCGTATCTGGTCTAAGACTCTGATTTATTTATTTGCTTATTTATTTGAATTTATTGTCCTCTCAACTCCAATAGACTCTGGGGGCATATAAAAGTAGAAAAGAACATTACAAAAGCATATAAACATCAAATCAGACAGCCCAGACTAAAATAAACTTATGAGCAGCAAAAATCAAATAAAACAAAACAAGGTCCCTAGTCAAATAATAAACTTCAACCCCAAGCCATGTTTTCAGAGCTTTCTGGAACCTTATTTTTAACCTTAACCTTATTCTTAATCTTATTTTTTATGTTTCATTGCTATTCATTTACTATTTTTATGTTTACATTTTTATCATTTTTTTCCTTTTTACTGTTGTAAGTCACCCAAGGTGAGATGGGCAGCAAACAAATTTAACAAATAAGCAGAAGGTGCTTGCTGACTTTATCTAGTCCTTAATGGAACTACATGGAAAGAAAGAACCAGCGGGGTACACTTCAATATCTTCATAAATTATTTAGATGAGAGAATTTAAGGGGAACTCATCAGATTTGCAGACAACACCAAGCTGGCAGGAATAGCCAATACCCCAGAAGATAGGCTCAAGATCCAGAGGGATCTCGACAGACTTGAACACTGAGCCCTACCTTAACAAAATGAAATTCAATGGTGAGAAAAGTAAGGTTTTACACTTAGGCAAGAAAAACCAAATGTGCAGGTATAAAATAAGTGGTACCTGGCTCAATAGCAGTAACTGCAGGAAGATCTTGGAATCCTAGTAGACAATCACTTAAATATGAGTCAGCAGTGTGCTGCAGCCACCAAAACAGCCAATGCAATCCTAGGATGCATTAACCGAGGGATAGAATTAAGTTCACATGAAGTATTAGTACTGCTTTATAATGCCTTGATAAGGCCACACTTGGAATACTGCATCCAGTTTTGATTGCCACAATTTAAAAAAGATGTTGAGACTCTGGAAAGAGTGGAGAAAAGAGCAGCAAAGATGATTAGGGGCAGGGGTGGTATTCACTTACCTTCACTACCGGTTCGCAAATGTGAGCGTGCGGTCATATCTCCATCAGGCTTTGGCAGCATGCTCTAAAAAAAAAAAAGATATTGACATATAACTTTCATATAATTTTCATATTACTATTTAATAGTTCCTTTAAAAAATGGCAATTCACTTTTTTGCTAAAGTTGAATAATAGGGAGTGACGGTATAAAGTGGAAAACATTATAGTTTCCTGGATCCGCTGAAAAATGGGTATACAAAGAGCCATAATGGTTGCTTGGCTTTGAATTAATGTGATACGCGAATTCAGCCATTGTGCTTTATAAATTATGGCCACTACGGCTTGTTCAACTATGGTAACTTGAGTGGAAACAAGCCATAGCTTAGTGTGATGAGGGAACCAGTGGTTTAAGAACCAACATTAATGACTTAACATTGTGTGTGAACTCACAATATGTTATTCAACAAAACCTGAATAAAGTTTAACACAGTGCATGAGATTACAATGTATGGTAATTGTAATATGTAAAAATACATATTGTAAAAATACAATCACCTTTAACTCTGAACCCCTTTTTACATGCTCCAGCTTGCTAACTTCCTCACCCCTCTGGATGTTATGCTTGGATTATTGGCTGCTGCAGCACATGATGTAGACCATCCAGGAGTCAACCAGCCATTTCTAATAAAAACTAAACATCATCTTGCCGGTTTATATCAGGTGAGAATAGCTGTTGGCATAAATTATTGCTTTTTTATCACCTTTGTTATGACTGTACAGTATTAGAGGTTGCCGGTCACTTCTTTTTATCATGGTCACCTCAACTTTTCAATTATTGCAGAACTATTTTCAAGATGTAGACAATGAAGTGTGGGAAGCGGTCATCCCTGCCTACAGAAACGATTCCCATATCTCATTTACTCCCCATATATACAGACAGTATTTGTAGGAAACAGAACTTTCTAAAATTCTATTCCTACTTTTATGAGATGAAACAGTAGCTTTATAATTCTACAGTGATGTGAAAAAAGTGCAGAATATGACAAGGAGGCAGATTGTGTCTCATTAAAAAAAGTTAATAGCTGTAAAGATAGGCTTGAAGAATAGGTACTCCCTATGCTATGTACTGTGAACTAAGAAAAATGGCACAAAATTGCTTAATGTCATAGTTAATTTTGAGTTTCAAGGGTCAGACTTTCTGTTCAGAATTTTCAGAAATTAAAATTAGAGGCAGACACAGAGCACTGATTTCAAATATATATTGGAACAAACATATATTTTATAGCCTAAAATCAAAAAGAAAAATAATTTGGAAATGGTGCCAAAGATTACATGAATTCTCTCCCAAGACAAATGCTGCAGTTGAATATATATGTGAGACTTAAGATGAGTCTTCCATAGTGTTTTTTAATAAACAGAGGTTGCATTCAGTAAGCAGTGTTAGCTTTATAAGTTTCTAACCTTGGCTAAAGAATTATAGTAGCACAGGCCATTATTTATGATTTAATAGTTTTTTAACAGTTCCCCACCCAAATGGCCTCTGGATCCAACAGTGTTATCTGGCTGGCATAGAACCTTGCCAGACATAAATCTCTGTTGTCCATCATTTAGTAACACATTTACTTATTGAATTCCTAGACCAGTGGTCCTCAACCTTTCTAATGCCGCGACCCCCCTGCGACACCCCCCCCCTCCCTGCGCCTTCCCCGCGCGGGATGAGGTGACAACGGGGGCGTGGCACCAGGGGTGAAATGCTCCCGGTTCGGGCTTGCCTGCGGGTCGCCGGACAGCTGATGCCGCCAGGGACTTCGCCCGGACGCCGCCATTTGGGTTCTTTTACCCTCTGCGCATGCGCAAAGCATTCTGCGCATGCGCAGAGGGTAGAAGAACCCAAATGGCGGCGTCCGGGCTACCAGCTGTCCGGCGACCCGCAGGCACGGCCGAACCGGGACCTTTTCACTCCTGCAGTGACGGTGGCACCAAAATGGCGGGCTAACGCGCGTGGCGACCCCTATGAAATGGTCGTTCGACCCCCAAAGGGGTCTCGACCCACAGGTTGAGAACCGCTGTCCTAGACAATATTTTCTCCAAGCATTTCTCTCTCCTTCCCCATAAATACATGTTTGTCTTCACAACAATTCATGAAGTAGGCTTGAATGATGAGATAATGTCTGCTAAACTTACTGAGGGATCTCAATGGTGGGATTGGAATTTGGATATCCCCAAGCCTAGTTGGCCCTCCTATCTTGGCATATGACACTGATGGAATTTACTTGCCTTTCAGTTGTAAAATACATCCAAGGAACTCAGTCAATAGGTGTGAATGGGTTATAACAGAATCCCAGGTTTATAATTAGCTCATTACAGAAATAAGAGGAGAGCTGCATACCCTTTTTAAAAAGCTTGAGGTCTTTCCCCCCCCCCAATTTTTCCTTCCCTTCTCTGAGATGTCAGCTATGTAACAATTTAGACAGTCCTTGTACTCAAAGATAAAGGAACAGACAGGGCCACAAGTACCAAGGCTAGTACAGAATGATGATGATATTATCTTGTGACAAGCTTATCTTTTTCTATCAGTTTTGACAAGGCACAGCCAAATGCTAGGCATACAGCTGGGATGATCTAAGGCCTGGCTACAAAGTCTTTGAAATGTCAGGGTTTATAGGGAGAAGTAAAGAAAAAGGACGGAGAAACATTATTGCCCTGTGAATAAAGGCAAGAATACTGTTGGACAACCTCACTGCCTTACTCAACACCGAATGAAATTCATACTTTGTCCTTTTTTAAAAATACACCTATTCTTTTTATTAAAATTGCATCCATTCCAGTGTGGTGTGCTTTTCAATTTTTTTCTCCCTTCCTTTTCCAGAACGTCTCTGTATTAGAAAACCATCACTGGAGATCTACAATAGGCATGCTTCGAGAATCAAGACTCCTTGCACATCTGCCGAAAGAAGAGAGGTGAGCATCGGATTCTGGGAAACGAGCTGATCTCATGTGGATTCCCAGAACTTTTTTGAATGCAATGTTTTTACAGTGCACTTTATAGGATGAACAGGTGTGCAAATGAATGGTGACTTTGTTTGGGTTTTGCCTGGCCTGATTTGTGAGTCCATCCATTTATTCATCTACCTATCTATTCATTTGCCATAGAACACTGTGCGAGCAGTTGTGGGTGTGCCAAGGTACACCCACACGAGTCCCATCCTTCGCGAGCTGCACTGGTTGCCGATTGCGCTCCGGTCACAATTCAAGGTGTTGGTTGTTACCTTTAAAGCGCTACATGGCTCAGGACCATTTTATCTGCATGACCGCCTTATGTCACA